>SEYY01002216.1:10000-40977 GCA_009176605.1 Armadillidium nasatum | reverse complement strand
GAACCATCAGAGAGAATATGAGGAGGAAAGGAAGATTTACAGAAGTTGTTAGAGATGTTTTTGGCAAGAGGCCAGAAAGATTTATCAGTAGGAGAGTTTAGAAGCTCAGCACACCTTATTTTGTGAAAGTCTGCTTTGCTCGTCGAAGAATATCCCCGCAACGATTCCGAGCAGAATGAAAATTAACAAGTGATAGGAGAAGGAGAATTTTTCCACTCTCGATACGCGATACTCTTGCCTGAATGGCAAGAGAGCAAGAGCGATCGAACCATGGATTTTGAGGAGAGAAAGATTTAGATGAAGAAGGAATGTATCCTCATCAACGATTACAGCCACCACCTTTTCAGCAGAGACCGAAGCGTTCCCTGAGACAAAGTAAGATTCACTCCATGATAGTTAGCAAAGAAGCAACGCAAATTGCCCCCCAGTTAGCCCGATTAAAGTGCCAGAAAGTACGCTTAGGGCATGGTGGAGCAGTTGGAGGAGAAAGCTTGAAAATTAAGAGTAATTAGGTTGTGGTCAGATTTACCAATAGGTGCGAAGACAGTGTATTTATATAGAGAGAAGGACTAGTAGTGAAACATAAGTCAAGAGTGTTTAAGAATTGGTTTGGACGATCCGGAATGTGTGTTGGTTCTTTAATCAGTTGCTCCAGATCGTTGAGAATGCTGAATGATTCGGCCTCCTCCCCTCCTGGATCAGTATGAGAGGAACCCAACCATTCAGTGTTGTGTACATTGAAATCCCCTAAATAGAGGACTTCAGTATTTGGATGTGAAGACGTAACAGTCTCGTGAGAAGTGGTTAGGTTTTCAAAAAAGGTGGAAAAATCTGTTCTATTGGGAGAACAGTAGCAAAAACACAAGATTATCGTAGTGGTAGGAAGAAAGATTTTAAGCCACAGAACATCGAAATTAGGAGATTCAAGATTTACAAGACGTGTTACCGGAGTGTTAGGGTTTACGTAAGTACAAACTCCACCCTTAGAACGGAAATTATGAAATAAGTTATAGTTGGATATATTAAAAAAGTTTGAGGAGGAATTCTTAGATATCTGGGGCTCAGACAATAGCAAAAGGTTAGGAAGAGAACTAGACAGGTGGTATTCCACAGAGACCAAATTAGAAAGTAAGCCACGGACGTTGGTGAAGTGTATAGAGAACCCACGCCTGCGCACACCCGCCATTCTACACACACAATCACGACTAAATCAGACAAACAAAAAAACAGACAAAGAATCAATCAAGCAAACAGACAAACACACAATCAAACAAACAGTCAGACAGACAAAGAAACAAAAAAAGCAAACAAGAAAATTAAGTAAAACTGAAATAATATTTACAACTGAAACTTAAATTTTAAAACGGTAAAAATAAATTTAAAATCAAAAGTTTAAACTTAAAACAGACCTAAACAATTAAATTAAAAATTCAAAGTGCATCGCATTCAAAGAAACACACACACAAGTACACCAACGTTCATGCACTCGCAATAAACTAATGCTAAAATGGAAACTTAAAACAATATAAAATGAATAACACAGCAACCACATTAAGAAATTAAAAGAAAAAATTGAGATAAATGGGCAGATAAATTTGCTTATATTAAAAGAATCTATATATATATATATAGGGCAGGTCGGAATTACCGTGAACTAATTGAATTGGTAATTTTTTTTCCTTTTTTTGATGGCGTGCCTAGTGGTGGCATCCGATTCCATGCTCCTGGACCAATGCATATGGCTAGATGGATGAGTAAGGTTATATATTCCCTGAAACTATGGATGTTTCAGAATCGATTTCATTTAACAAAGACAGAAGAGACTGAGCTTCAGAGAATTTGTATATTTACAATGAAGGTTTATGCACAAATTTGGATAGATGCATCTAACCCTGCGGCAGCTCCTTGGAATGATATTGATCTATTACATACCTTAAATCTTTATGAGAAAATAGATGCAAGAGTAGGAAATGTTTCTTTAAATAAACTTTTACAATACCTTTGGTATCTTTCGGGGGAATTAATTGCACTTTCACTGTTTAATGCAAAAGTGTCAACAAAAATTAAAAATAAAATTGTCACTGCGATCATAGATGGAGCTGGCGGAAGTGGAGAACCTGAATGCCCACCTTCAAAGAAGATTACAATTCCAAAGACATCAATTTCCAACTGCGAGTTACAAGACTTTGCAACACGGCGGACAATTGCTTTTTTTCAGAAACTGAACATTGATATAGCATTTTTACACACAGACCCTGAAACATGGCTAGAATGAAATGATTATCAAAAAGGAGTATCCATTATAACAGCAATTATCAGTTACCAATGATTTTGCAGAACGAGGAGTCGCATTAATCTAAGAATATAATAAAACATTAACAAAGAATGAAGAGCAACTCCAATTCATACTCCCAAGTAGTGGCAGAACACAGAAAACTATTCCCAGACAGTGAGAGGTCTACATTCTTGGGGCAAACCAGGCAACAATGAATAGTTGGCATCTATGAAACCCCCGCTATGAGCGGTTAATACTCCTACGGAAGAGGAACTTGGAAGCCTTTTCTCAGGGTAAAACTTTGGCGATGATGAGCAATATGTTCTAAATCTATATATATATATATATATATATATATATATATATATATATATATATAATATATATATATATATATATATATATATATATATATCAATTCTTAAAATATTTTAAACAGTGTTTTTACTACCATAGCAACCTATTCGGAAGGTAGGAATTAAGACTTCAAAAAAAATATTTTCATGCATCATAAGGACCACCCTATATATATATATATATATATATATATATATATATATATATATATATATATATATATATATATATATATATATATATATATATATATATATATATATATATATATATATATATATATATATATATATAATGGCTCCGAACCCAATGTATCGGCTTTTCCTCATGGATTTAGAGGTATTAAGGGAACATTAGTAACTATGGGCAAACACAGCTCACAGACAAGCACAGTTGCCCTATAACGTCTCAAAACTACCAAGATTCGTTCCATTTTATAGTGTGTGTTTTGGCATGCTCTAAGCAGCTCCTTGAACATTCAAAAATCAAGATCACAAACAATAAGCCTAAAACCTGTGAGGAAAAGAAAAGGAGAAACTGACAAAAGAGAAGAGTTGATAAATATATTGACTTCTTAACACACAATAAAATAAAAACAATTACCAAAATAAGTAGACAAAAATTTGATTACGTGTCTGAATCTTACTATATTGGCGAGATCATTAAACTGATGTTAATTTAAACAAAAGTCAATGTACAAATGTTTCACTTTAAAAATATAACGAGCATAAATGATTTATTGTCTTGGCATTCTGATTTAAGAAGGAAAAAAATATCGAAAGAAATCTAAAAGAAAGAAGAAAAAATTAATTTAAAAAAAAAGAGAAAAAAAACTATGAACAAATTCAAGAAAAATAAAATAATTAAAAAAATAAGCGAGAGCAAAAAAGTTTTTAGTAAGTGAATTTTGCTTTATTTTTACTTTCCTAAAATTATTTGAACTAGCTTGTAAGTTAAGAAATATTAATCCGAAAATGCTTAAGGATTGTATTAAACAGAAGTAAAATAATGATAGCGTAGATTTACTTCAAAATATGAATCTTAGACTTAATACTTCAACATTTTTTAAAGAAGGAAAATTACACGAAATTGAATTATTTCTCAAACTCTACGAAGGAGCAACAAATTTTTCGAGATAACAAACTTTTAGTTTTAAATGGAAAATTCAATGCTGATATTAAGAATTTAAAACTTGGTGACAAAAATTTGCATTAGGCATCAGGTCCTGTAATTACTACTTGCAGCAACTGTAGGACCAGCATGGGAAACCATAGCTCCGAGAATCCTGATCATCTGGAGAGCTCTTTGAGAAAGTGTTTAGAGGTTAGATGGAGAAGATGTTAGTCTGAGAGTGTGAAAACCCTACCTGAGAGTTTAAAACTCGAGGACTTGCAATGAAACCACGAGCCGAAAAACATGATATTTTAGAGCCCTCTAAAATAGGAACTTTTGATGGCAGATGGAGAATGATGCTGATCCCACTGAGGATGAAATCCTTACAGGGAGAAGATAAAGAAAGAAAGATAAGCACTACTGTTGCTGCTGTGGTAATCTTTGTGGTAAGTGGGCCAGATTTTCATTTTTATGTTTCCGTTTTTTCTTTATTGCAATCTGGAAGCCAATGGAGGACCTGGTTTCTAATAAGGATTTATGAGAAGGATAAGAACTAGTTAAAAGTTTAGACGGAGAATTACTTCTTCATCGCTCGTTCATAGTTTTATAAAATCATTTCATTTCTATTTCATCTAGAATGGTGTTAGGTCATTTGTGAGATGGAAAGTAATTGAATATTTTGTATATGCAAAAAAGATGTATACACCTCATATCTGAAGTAAGTTTTCCCTAAAATTGCTTGCAAGAATTTATTGGTATTACTAGATTCTGTAACCAAAAGGAATTTGTAAGCCACTAAATAATGACAGAGAAAAGATTCTGTGGTTTCACCATTATATTTTCACTGTTGAAAATTAATAACTATAAAAATTAAATGTGCGATTACAAAATATATTTGCCTAAAACAATTGAAATAAATGTTAGATTGCATTGCTGTGTGAAAATAAGAAAATGGAGTGAATTTGACACTTTTTTTTTTTTTTTTTTTTTTAAAGAAGGGGGGGGGGGAAGAGTTTGTAATAAAACTGTTTTTGTGATTTTGTTGATGGTATGGGTGATATACTGAATTAGTAAATTCTTACTCTTTTTTGAGGATATCACACTTATTTGCTTATATACTTCATTCGTTGAAGCTTGGAATTATTTTGGACTTCTTAAACCTACAACTTTGTAAGGAACTCCATTTCTGGCATACATCACATCCTGTTACTACTTACAAAAAACGAGTTAAATTGATGATCAAATCTACCTCTATTCTTAAGAAAAATAATGATCAACATATATAAAATTTACAAATAATGGACACAAAATTCCACTCAAAATAAAAGTCCAAGTAAAAATCTAATTTCCAGATGTAAAGGTTCATTACCTGGTTGAACCAATTTTTTCGCCAATTCTTCTATGCTCGTAACTTCAGCTTCAGTTGGGGCATGGATTACAACAACAGTGGACCCTAATATACAAAGAGCACATCCAATCTGAAAATAAAAAGGAAGTAAAATAAAAAGTTTTTATGATACATCTTTCAAAAATGAAAATTTTCTAATAAACAAAAAATGAACATTCCTTAATAACTCATTAAACCTAATAAGTAATTTATATTTACTAGTAAGCCTGGGCTGGTCCTCTTTTATTTATTTATTTATTTATTTATTTATTTATTTATTTATTCATTCATTTTGCCCAACTTGATAAGAAATAAAAATTGGTTTTACATCTAAAAGGAAATTTAAAACTGAATATCCTATTTGCATTGAGAAACCGAGAGATTAAAGATGATATTATACAATTAAGATAATAAAGATATATAAATGCATTGCCAATTTTATTTAAGTTTGTTTAATTTACTATTGCATTTGTTTCAGAACTATTTTAGGATATTCAAATTTATCAGAAGCTTGATAATAAAGTTTAAAAACTGCAAGGAAGACTTCAAAAAAAAAGGAAGAAATGGATCATTCTTCTGGGAGAAGATCCTAATATAGTAATTTATAGTAAATTTATGGTAACGATTTTTATGAAGACATTTGGAGAATTTGAAGCCTTATATTGTACAGCGATTGAGTGTTGTGTAAAGGAGGTGTCAATTGAAAATAAGAAGGAAAAAGAAATAAACTCAAAAACAATAAAAAGTTGGGCACCAAAATTTGTGGATGGAAACTAAGTTCTGTTGTACTTGTGTTTCTCAAAAAATACTTTTTTTCCGGCATTTCACTAGGAATTAATATAAAAATAAGATTACTTTAAAGATATCAAAGTTAACTCTATTATCTCCTAACCATATCAAGAAGTAACAAATGGCAGGTTTAAAGTTAATCTGGAATATTACCGTACTTTTGGTTGATATGAATTTAGTTTTTGGATTGTTTAAATTGGGTTAGCATAATTTCAAGTTTGAATGCTACAGTTTAACAAAAGATAAAACTGGTAAAGAGGTTCCAAATCTAAATAGAAAAAGAAAGATCGAAAAAACGAAGAGAAGCACATTAGTTGGCAAATAATCTTTTCTAAACACTATCATGAAGGCTGATAGTGATAGTCTGGGAAGCAATAAAAACAGAAGATGTTTAGAAGCACAATAGGCCAACATAAATCAGATCAAGTATTTAAATAACATTCTTTATCATACCCATAGAATGGTAAGAGCCTCTACAGTGTTTAGAATCAGAGAAAAGCATATAATAAAGAAGATTACTTTAAGAAGATGCAAGGTGCAATTATAAAGTATGGGCGTGAAAAAAAGATATTCTTTAAGGAACCATTAACCAAAGTCAAAAATAATCTAAATAACAAAGGCAATGAATCAATTTAAACGGCAGAGATATTTTACGGGTATTTAAGCCTATGGATGAGGGCTCACCAGTTACAATTAGTTAAATTACAAGAGAAAGATAAAGAATAGTAAAAAAAATAAAAAATCTGAAAGCATGAGTATTATCTACCAAACCCACAGTCATTTAAAACCATTTCTTCTTTTAATAAACTAGTGAAATAAAAAATAAAATGACAGAAACATTAACTATGTTGAGAAAAATATAAGCATTGTAGCAAGCATACAAAAGGTAGAAAATATTTATATTAGTTAATATATTAAATATGGAAATGCTAAAGAAAAATTCTAACTTAAAAAAAACTTATGGGAGAAGTTGCATTTTAACTTACATCCAAATTTTAACACTAATCTGCAATGAAAGATAACAGGAAATCTAATTTTTACAGAAATGCATATTACATTTTAGTGAACATTATAACTACTACTTACCTTTCCAAGCAAATTAAGAGCTTCCCCTAACAATGATGCAGAAAGAATGGCTGTAACCAACACAGATAATGCTCCTAGTGGTGTTACAAGTGTGGCTGGGGCAAATGCATAAGCAATGAAGTTCAAAACTTCTCCAAGGCCCACTAAAACAAATACCTTAAATTATCTTCAAGATAAAAGAAATAAAATCTTTCAACTTAGCATAATAAATTATAACTTTCAATTCTAAATAGGAATTCAAAAACATCATACAATGTAAATTTAAAGTATAAACATTCTAAGAAGTTTTCATAAATTTAATGCTCTCTCTCCTGTATACACACCATATCCTAAGCATTATCTTCTGGCACTTGAATCGTGCTAATTAGGGAGCTTTAAAATACTTCTATGATAACTATGTTTTAACTGTGAAGACACTTGCCGAAAAGGTGGTGGTCGTAATCACTGATAGAATGAGTTATTTCGTTCTTAACTCAACTAAATATTTCCCTCTCTAAAATGCATGGTTCCATCGCATTTGTTCTTGACTCATTTAGGCTAATATTTGTTGAAAAAGTAAGGTCTAAGGTAAAAGGACTTAAAAACTTTTATTTTCTAACTCACTTGACTCTTTATATGTAGGGACACTAGTACTTTCTTTTTTTATATACAGGTCTTACAGTGTTAGGTATTAGGGGAAGCTAATCACAAGCATTCCATCTCTTCTGCAACACGATCAATTCACAAGGGGTGATATATATTCACACAAATATCGTGTGGAGAAAAACAAATTCAAACTCTCCCAATGAAGTTCCTCCTATTTAACAGCCACACTGTTTTGAGGAATTGTCTTCCCTTGATTGAATTTCCTACTATTTTTAATCTACCTCATGCTAAAGCTATCGTCTAAGATGTATGAAAAGTTTACATTAGGTGTAATCTATGAGCACTTTTGTTTTTTGTTCCAAGTCTGTTGGATGTTGAAACGACTAAGGAAGATTTATATTCACTAGTAAAATGGTCAGAGATCTGCGGTTTCAATTTTGAGTTATAGCCACTTGTTCTGTGTTGTCTTTATAAGATGGATAAGTAACCATGTATGAGAAGGAGGAATCGAATACAAAGCATCACAAAAATTTCTTTACTAAATATTAATCAAAGGTTAACTTCGAATGTAAATAATTTATTAGAGGTAATGCAGAAATAGCCATAGTTAAAATATAGGGGTGAAAATGAATTGAGAAACAAGAGAAGCATTTTATTGTATCTTTATAAAACTTTGTATGGATAAGAATATATTTATATTTAATGTAGTTTGATTATTTATTTATCAGTTATATTTTTTGATATATTGAGTTCGGCCAGTATTAAGGTGAATATAATTTGATATATTAGTTGAGTCATTAATTTATATGAATAATTAAACGGCCTTCGAACTGTGTGGTTATTCTTTTTCCTAAGAAACTAACTGCATTTTACTTTCTCTGAAAGAACAGTGCATAATCCTTGATTGTTAGCAGTATCAGAGAATTACACTGACTGTTGGATCTTTGCAGTGTGAAAAATAAGACTTCTTTGAAGCTGAACCATTAACAATAAAAGCCTGAATATTTTGGTGTGCATGAAAGATTGACAAAATATAAACTCAATGAATTTTTTTTTTAATATTGTATAAATATTTTTTTCATTACAATTTCAAACAAAGGCTTCGTTTCATATCAAATACATTTTGATGTTACCAATTAGCTTATAATTAGAAAGTACGTAATGTTTACTTTGATAAAAAACTAGATGACACATCTAAAAAGTTGTACAATGTCTTCAACCAATTTTAAAGAAAATCCAACCTCAAACTTTTAACTGTTACTGTGTACGAAACAGACAAGTTTTCAGAAAAATGGATTAATATGTTGGGTTTTTAAACAATAAACTTTCATCTAAAATAAATCTTTAATTTTATAGTACTATATTTAACTATTTAATCAAATGCACACATAATAATATCACATACGTGCTCACAAGCAACTAACAAGAAAAATGAGCAATTAAACAAACATGAACACGTCCCACTTCTCACACCAAAAATGACAAAACCTTCATCTCTTCTTTTAAAAAATAACACAATGACTGATGTCAAGGACAGTTATAACAATACATTTATATATATATATATATATATATATATATATTATATATATATATATATATATATATATATATATATATATATATATATATATATATATATATATATATATATATATATATATATATATATATATGGGAATATAAAAAAAAGTTTTAAAAAACACACTGAGCAGATAAATATATACCGTATTTCATATCGATTCCAAGACATGTGGAAATAATATAACATGATGGAGTAGGCATTACAGTAAAGGATTCTTGTGAGAAAGGATTCAAAAACAAAATTTAATATGTTAATAAAAAAAGAAATGAAAATTATGTAGAGACAATTCATATCTGTGTATAAATCTTTTGTTGGTTGTTAGGGCTCAATCCATGATTCAAGATTGGTGGTAGAGAGGTACAAATTGAATTGGCTAAGCTTAAGGCTTCATTGTCCTTTATTTGCAGTAACTCATCTTTTCGAGTATACACTTTTCATAAGTGTAAGAGTTAACCTAAAGTATATGTACCATTAATACTATATAAATATTTTCTTTATTACCATTCAGTAACGACTATTTTCCATTATGTAGACTACCCATGTAATAAAACTTGTAGTCTCATTCTATTGATTTTCTCTCGAGTATTGTAGCACGAACTTGAACTATGTGATATACATGTAAATAAAGGCCTAGGTAAGAATAGCTGTCCTTTGTAGTATTATCATTTATTTTTATATTAATATTTCAGCCATCATGACAAATAATATTCCAACAAAAAAGCAATAATTGTTCAATAAGGTTTACTTAAACATCATTATTGAGTGCCCTAATTTTGATCATCAGAGAAATAATTTAATACTCTAACTTTTAATTTGAAAAATATTCTTGAGTAATTTTCACAGAAAAGTTATTAATTTATTTGATATTATTTAATGTCCTTTTATAATATATACCAGTATATGTAATAGAACAGCATCGTCGCACCAATCAAGTTAGCTATGTCATTATGCAAAATGATGTTATGAACATTAAAATTTATACAATTATGCAAGAAAGTAATTAGCAAACACATGATGTAAAACAGAAAGCTACAAAAAGTTTCAGGCACATTTTACTTTATAAATTATTTATTAGCCATCCATGGACTTGACTAGATTTGGACAAATCTGAGTTCAATTTCCAAAACTTAGTCGAGTCCCAGAGTGACCACATCCGAGTCCTTCAGTCCTGTACTCAGTATATATATATATATATATATATATATATATATATATATATATATATATATATATATATATATATATATATATATATATATATATATATATATATATATATATATATATATATATATATATATATATATATATATATAAAGAGGAACACACATCATCGAACACTTGGAACATCTCAACATACTTAACAACAAAAACCTCCATACCAGAATCCCCCCGCAATCCAATCAATCCCCCACATCACCAGACATCACCTTTTGCTCCTCAAACATTCACCCTCTTCTACACTGGACCACCGAAACCGATCTAAACTCCGACCACATACCAATAATTATAAAATACCACATCAAAAACAAACCCACCCACAAATCTAAAACCACATTTACCAACTACAAAAAAGCAGACTGGACCGGTTTCTCCAATTACATAGACGAAAACCTCACAACAAACGAAATTACAAACATATCCTCCCTCAAATCAGCTATTCAACATCTCACCCACACAATCCAGAAAGCAGCCAACATCTACATCCCTAAAGGCCACATTAAAAAAATACGAACCTAGCCTCTCCCCCGAAATCACTTCCCTCATAAAACAAAGGAACGCACTAAAACGGCAAAACAACCCCACTCAACTCACCAAAACTCAATTAGAAACCCTTAACAATCAAATATCGACCCTAATAAAAACTCACACAACCAACAACTACCAAAACTTCCTCATCAAAAACTTAGACAACACTAACAGCAAAAGAGTCTGGAAAACAATCCACACAATCCACAACGCAAAAAACAACCCTCTCCACACTCATGAAACTCCAACCAATCCCATTACACAAACCCCATTAACTCCCAAACAACACATCAACCTACTGGCCACACACTTCGCTAAGCAAAGTAGCTTACCTACCCACCCACAAAACAGGAAAATAATAAGAAAACTGAAAAAGCTACACAACAACCAAAACAACTTAAACGTCATCACACCCACAAACACTCAAAACACCATTAAAACTATCAAAAACTCTCCAGCAACAGGACCAGACAACATATCAAATATTCACCTAAAACACCTATCCAACCACACAATCACATACATAACCTCCATCTTCAACAAAACAATCCAACTCAACTATATCCCCCCCCAATGGAAAAAAGCATTAATCATCCCTAAACTAAAACCTGGTAAAGACCCTTCAAACCCCTCCTCCTACCGCCCAATCTCCCTTTTATCCACCATCTCAAAACTTCTTGAAAAACTAATCCTAAATTCTATCCTCCAATTCATCCCACAACAAAACTTCCAACACGGGTTCAAACCCAACCACTCCACCACCACTGCTCTTACCAACGTCATCCAACCTATAATAAACGGACTAAACCATAAACCTTATCACAAAACTATACTAATAGCAATTGACATAAACAAAGCCTTCGATACTGTCCCGAAACATAATCTTATCCATAAAATCCTCCAATCCAACATCCCAACAAACACTAAGAAATGGCTAACCAACTTCCTATCAGGAAGAACCGCCCAAATACAACAAAACGGCCATAAATCACGTACCATCAACTTAAGAAACGGAGTTCCGCAAGGAGCCATACTCTCCCCCACTCTATTCAACCTGTACACAGCAGACCTCCCTCAACCCCAAACAACTTTCACTCGCATAATATCATACGCCGACGACTTAACTATTACCACCACTCACAAAGACCTCACCACTGCAACACTTCTCACACAAGACTACATAACACAACTCCAAACTTGGCTAGTAGAAAACAGGATGACGGCATCCCCAAACAAATCCTCCATAACCCTTATAACAACAGACAAACACATATCCAACACCCACCCACAAGTCCTACTAAACAACACCCCATACCCCTCAACAAAACCCCAAAAATTCTCGGCCTAACATTTGACACTCACCTCACTTTCTCCAAGCACATTCAAAATAACACATCAGCCGCAAACAGAAAACTCAACATCCTCAAAACAGTGGCCAACACAGACATAAACAACAACATACAAACCTCAATTGCTATCTACAAGCAATTTATACGCCCCACCATTAACTACGCCTCCCCTGTCTGGCACCCTCTGCTCTCCGACAAAAACTTAACGACACTCCAAATAACGCAAAATAAAGCCCTTCGCACCATCACCGGCTGCACACGCACAACCCCTCAACAACACCTACATAACGAAACCAAGATACTACCTATAAGGAATCACCTCGAAATGATAGGCACCCAATTTTACGCAAAAACACGTCTACCCACTCACCCATGTCACAATACTCTCCTACAACCTACCCCACAGAGACTAACACAGCCTCCATCGTCCACCGGCGCCTTTTACAAACAGATCCTAAATCACATCCCCCCTCCTCCCCCCAATACCACAACAACCAACATATACACACTCAACTAACACATTCATATATGATCAACAGACCTCCAAACAGCATCCTTAACGAAGCACCTCCCGAAATAAACACCAACTCCAACAACCTCCCAAGACACTTACAAATCTCACTAGCAAGATTGAGATGCGGGCACCACCCAAACTTACAAGATTACAAACACAATTTCAATTTAAACCAGGCAACATCTTCCACTTGTACCAGATGCAAAAGGGCTCCGGAGACCGTGGAACACTTTCTTTTAGACTGTCCCTCCAACTATCGCCCCAAAATCTTCTGGGGCATCACTTCTTTGGAAGATCTCTGGTCGAGACCGTCTGCGGCGGGAGGCTTCATTAGCGAAGTGTGGCCGCCTCAACATGGGGTGGTCAGGGGGTGAGAAGGTAAAAAAAAAAAAAAAAAAAGGTATATATATATATATATATATATATATATATATATATATATATTATATATATATATATATATATATTATAATATATATATATATATATATATATATATATATATATATATATATATATATATATATATATATATAATTTGAGCAGGTGGACAAAGTGCTTATAGCAGCTAATGTTTAAAATTATACTAAATATCAAAATGAATCCTTACTTGTTAGAAGTCCTGCCCACCACATCCAGTGACGAAGGTACCCATAACCTCCAGCAGATGCTCTAGTGTTCCCTGACTGACTTAAGGCTATTAAAGATTTCTTTTTGATAATAAAGCTACTGCCTATAAAGAAATAGAAATAATTATTTTTAAAAGTACATTCATGAATTAAGCCTGAATTAAATGACTAAAATATGAACAAAGAATGTTTCTGTACATTATTTGAAGTTGTTCCAATCAACAAATCTTTATAACTACTCTTTATTTTTAATTTCTTTTAAATTATAGGCTAAATAATAATAAAGTTTATTAACTCGCCCAAAGTTGTGTTACTTTTCAATCTGAAATTTATATTTTTTTCTCATTCACTTCGGAATTGTTGTTGGTATATTCTTTGACAAGCAAAGAGGGCTTTCACTAAAAGAAGGTGTGCTGACCTCCTAAATTCTCCTACTGATAAATCTTTCTGGCCTCTTGTCAAAAACGTCTCTAACAACTTCTGTAAATCTTCCTTTCCTCCTCTTATTCGCTCTGACGGTTCTGTTGCTAACACTCCAACTGAAAAGGCTAATCGCTTCGGCCTCCTGTTCTCTTCAAATTCTACTCTGGACAACTCTGGTAATCTTGCTCCTACTCCTTCTCCTCTCAGATGACCAATGCCTTTACCTGTGACTACATTTGATCAGGTACATGGGCTTCTGAAATCTATGAATGTTAGGAAGGCAAGCAACCCGGATGGCATTCCTCCTGAGTTTTAAGGGAGTCTGCCTCTGACCTAGCTCCATCTCTCGTTCAACTTTTCTCTCTCTGAGTCAATACTAGTACTTTTCCTCAAGTGTTGGAAGCGCATTAGTCCAACCTATTCCGGAAAAAGGTAGCTGCTCTGATCCCTCTAACTATCGCCCTATAGACTCACTTGTATTCTGTCTAAGATCTTTGAAACCCTTCTCAACTCTCATTTCTTAGATCATCTGTAATCTCACTCTCTTCTTTCTGATCATCAATATGGCTTTCAGCATTCGAGGTGATGATATACTTTCCTATCTTACAGATCTATGGTCTTCTGCCCTTAGGGATCATAGGGAGACATGTGTGGAGGCGCTTGACATATCTAAGGCATTTGACCATGTGTGGCATACGTCACTGCTTTCTAAGCTCCCCTCCTTTGGGTTTCCTCCTTCTCTTTGCTTACTTATGTCTTTCTTTCTTTCTAATCGTTTCATTTTGGCTGTTGTTGATGGGGTGACTCCTTCATCCTTCTCTCAATAGTGGTGTTCCTTAGGGTTCTGTCTTGTCTCCTACTCTATTCCTAATATTCATTAATGATCTTCTCAGTTGCTTGTCTAAACCAATCCATTCTTATGCCGATGACTCTACTCTTCATACTTCTACTCATTTCAAATCTGCTCATTCCTTTGCATCTAGAATTGCCTTTCATCTTCATCTTTTGATCTTAAAATATTTTTCCAGCTCCTGTTTATTGATGTAAAGGAATAATGATATACAACCCCTATTTCCATTCAATTTATTTATAAATATTTCAGTCCTTAAACCATTTGTACCAAATAATGGGCTATCCTTCTAAAACTATGGTCAGTAAAGTTCTTATTACATTAAAAAATTTAAAAAATCAACATTTAAACATTTTTTTTTTTTTATGGTCATGGCTAAAGTTCTATTCAAGGAAGAGGCGTTAAAGGAATAAAAAGATATGACAGTTTTTTTCCCAAACCCAACCTTTGCTGGGAACAGATGAAAGCTTTGAAGTGAGGAAGATTAAAAACAGAATGAAATGTATCAAAGAATTCCACAAAACAGAAGTGGCTGAAAAGAAAGTACCACAGTTAAAGGCTGAAGTCTAAAAATAATTAATTATTCATTTGATGATGATGAAATTCCTTGTGTGACATATAAAATTAGAGTTAGATAATATTTAATGTAACTATTTATTTTGCAGACATACAAAATATTTAAAATTTAGTGAATTGATGCCCAGACCTAATTTTATTAACTTTTTCACACCAAAGATTTTAAATAAAAATAAAAGCAAACACCTACCAATAAATAATGCTGACATAGATGAAAGTGCCAAGCCTATATAGAGATTAGATCCATAAAGAATTGGCTTGTCATCTGCTTCTGAAAAATTTTCCTGTGTTGAATCCATTAAGCAGTTTATATATAATAGGCCTATATGTATAGTCCTAAACGTCTTTCAAAAGATTTTGGGAAGCCCATGAATCAAATCAGCCTGGAAATTAATATTTTTAAAATATATATGCAGTATATTTAAAATTCTTACAACTAAATATAAGATTGAAATATTTAAAGAAATCAAATATATAGCCTATATATAGTAAGTCCTATTTAAGAATCTCAAACATAGAAGTGTAATATCACTGATTAATTTTCAATATTTTAAAGATTGAAATTGTAATTTTTTTTTTGTGCAAAGACTGTGTTAAGCAATGTATCTAAAATATTGTAGAAATGTTTTAACAAGGTGAACAACGAACATCTCACATTTTTCTACATGATTCACATCGTAACAAATTATATACAGTACTTGTTCTGATTTTGTTAAACTTATATATATATATATATATATATATATATATATATATATATATATATATATATATATATATATATATATATATATATATATATATATATATACGGTATATAAGTTATATACCAATTTTTTATTTACTATCATTTCTATTTTGTCAAACAGATTAATGTTAATAATGTTTAATATTTCATATCAAAAGACTTTCCTCTATTATAGTTTCTTAATTTGAATTATATATATATATATATATATATATATATATATATATATATATATATATATATATATATATATATATATATATATATATATATATATATATATATATATTGTAATGGATTAAAGAGTACTAAGTCAATCTCACTCTGATGTTGTTATAAATTTTTTTAAACCACTAGGATAAAACAATATATAGGTAAAAGGGTTATAATAAAACATTAATAATGAAAAGAGCAAAAGTAATTTTAGAATTAAAATGCAATATTTCAGAACTGTGGACTAAAGCTCAAGCGTAATTGAAGAAATAGAAAGGGAAAAAGGGTGATTACTTTAAGAAAGCAAATATACAAACAAAAATTAAAATTAGAGGCAGAGAGCACAGGCATGGAAAGAAACAAACTTATTAATATATAATATATAATTAATTTATTAATATATAATTTATTATTATAAATCAGTTTTCTCTCTCTCTCTCTCTCTCTCTCTCTATATATATATATATATATATATATATATATATATATATATATATATATATATATATATATATATATATATATATATATATATATATATATATATATATATATATATATATATATATATATATATATATTATATATGAACCAAACGGGGCCCTGGCTAACCCCGGCTAAAAATCAGGGAAAACCAGGGTTTGCTTGCCAGGGTTAAAAGGGCAAATTATACTTAAAAAAAAAAAAAAAAAAAAAAAAAAAAATTTTAATTTTATTTTATTTTATTTATTTTATTTATTTTTTTTTTTTTTTTTTCAG
Organism: Armadillidium nasatum; assembly: GCA_009176605.1. NCBI lineage: Eukaryota > Metazoa > Arthropoda > Malacostraca > Isopoda > Armadillidiidae > Armadillidium > Armadillidium nasatum. Next base: position 23,990 of record SEYY01002216.1, on the reverse strand, counting down.
GTTTTTTCAGGTTTTTTTTTTTTTTTTTTAACACTTTTCTGAGTCTATAATTTAAAAAGTTTTTTTTTTTTGTTGGAAATTTGACTCTTTTTCAAATGAATGGCGGGGCCAAACCACTTTTTGGAATAACATGAAATTTGGAATATATATTCAGAATTCTATGGGCTACAAAAGCTTCTAATAAACTTTTGTTCCTAGAATTATAGGAAAAATGTTATGAGCCCAAAACTTATCAACTATTGAAAAAAATCTATCTTTTCGGACAAAAGGAAAAAATAAAAATAAAAATAAAATAAAATAAAAATACAAAAAAAATACATCTATAACATTCTTATTTCTAGTGGGTGTATGGAGGAAGGATAGGGCTATAAAATTCCTCTCTATATTTATTCGATGTGATTCGTTGGTTTCGAGATTTAGCCTTCAAAAAGGTCCATTTTTGACCAAATTTCAAAAATTTCAAAGTTTGAGAGGCTTTATCTCGCCTCAAACAAATAACATTTAATAATGCACTAAATAAAAGTTGCTGCCCTGTCCATCCTCTAAACAATATTCTCAAATAAAAAAAATAGTGGGCAACATTTTTTTTTAAATAATTTTTTTTACCAGAAGGGTATGATTTTTGCAATTTTTTTTTCAAGTGCTTATAACTTTTTTCTAGATGTGATATCAAAAATCTATTCCCACCAATGCAAGAAATTGGGGCTAAGATTATTCAATTTAAATTTTCAGCTCATGTGGACCAGTGGTTTGACTCAGATATTCATTTTTTTCAACTTTTGATCCAAATAACTTTCAAACCACTATAGACTCAGAAAAATGCTCTTCAGGAAAAAAATGCATATACCTTGAAAATTTCTGCTCAATCAGTCAAATAATAAAAAAAAATTTCAAACAAAATATAAGAAAGTTAAGATTTTTTTCTTGTTTTCTCAATATTTTCATTTTCTTTTGTTTTTTTTTACGGCTATTTTTCTGCTGGTGAATGTTCACCTTTGTGTTTTGGTTTTAGATGCCCCATAAAGATTTGGTTGAAAATTTTTAATTTGTGGCAACTGGGGGTCCTCTTCTAATTTTCTGACTGCATATGTTACATTTAGCTATTTTGAGCCAATCCTTAAACATTGTAAAATACTCCCATAGTGCTGAAGCTGATCTTTTAATCATATTAACTGAAAGTATAAACAAAATAATAATTTTGAAATAATGTAGCTAAATGATACAAGTTTGATACATAGCAATAAAATAACAATGATATGTCTTTATACAGGTTATATTGATAATTTTATCTTACATTTTTTCAAACTTTACCTTTACCTTTACCTATGTAAAAATATTTAATCACTATTATAAATCAGAAAAAAATTTGTTTTTCAAATTTTTTTTACTTTTTTTTTTTTAACTAATATTTTACAAAATCTGTAATTTTCTGAAATTTTTCAGAAAAAATGCATATAATCATTAATTTAAGTGAATGTTGGCTATTCTACTCCTTCCTTACAATTAAATGAACCTCAAATAAATTTATATCTAGTTTTCTTAACTTAAAATTTCAGTACTTTTGACTTCTTTACAAATTTTAGGCAACCCCAGCCAGAACCCCGGCCCCGGCAAAATTCCAGCCCCAGTCTGTCCCTATATATATATATATATATATATATATATATATATATATATATATATATATATATATATATATATATATATATATATATATATATATATATATATATATATATATATATATATATATATATATATATATATATATATATATATATATATATATATATATATATATATATATATATATATATATTTCTTGTACAATTATGGTTTGCATAAATGACTAATTGCAACCCATAAATGATGAATTTATCCTTTTTTTCATCAAATTTTTGTTTAAAAAGAAATTCAATAAAATGGCTATGCAGGTGGAGTTTTATATTGTTATATCTTTGAAGACCGACTCTTACATCACTCCAAAGTGTTAAGTGTTAAGTGTTAAGTGTTATAGTTAAGTGTTCGCCCCAGTGTCTGGGTCGACAAGATTGAGTGATCAACCATTTAGAATTGAAAGCCTATATAAGCGTAAGTAATCGTAAGCCTTCCAACACAATCACTAATAATTATACTTGATAAAATATATTATAATATATATATATATATATATATATATATATATATATATATATATATATATATATATATATAATATATATATATATAGTAGTAATACTAGTAAAGAGAGAGAGAGAGAAAAACAATATATAAAATATTACATGCAAACCTTAACAAGCAGTGGTTAGGTCTGTTTGCTGGCCGTTAGGCATAGTTTTACCCTTTACAGTCCATGTTAGGTTGTCAAAGTAGTTTGTTAAATTAACAAACTAGTTCAACTTAACCTAACCTAGACTTAAAGGGTAAAACTGCCTAACGGACAGCAAATAGACCTAACCTAACCAAACACAACTCTTTGCTAACTACACCTAACGGCCAACTCGCTTTATTTATATATATATATATATATGTTATTTTTTTTTTTTTTTGTTTTTTTTTTTTTTTTTTTTTTTTTTTTTTTTTTTTTTTTTTTTTTTTTTTTTTATTTTTATCAATATTTTTTAAAATTTTTTTTACAGAAATTTTAGTTTAAGTTTCACTGAGATTGTGATAGGTAGTTTAAATATGAATCTTCAAGATATAAGTATAATTTGAATTTACAGCTTTTCTTGAAGCAATTGCCAATCAATTTCCGTGACCTTTAAGGTATATATATATATATATATATATATATATATATATATATATATATATATATATATATATATATATATATATATATATAATGTTTGTATGTGTGCTGTAATACGGCCGTAGGCCTGTATGTCTCAGCAACGTTCTTGTATATGTTAGGCCTCTATTTTACAGCAACTTCGGTAGTTCAGGTTATGATAAGTCGAACTAAGTAATAATAATTAATGTGTGTTTGTGTGGTGTAATAGGGCAGTAGGCCTGTATCTCGCGGCAACGTTCTTGTATAGGTTAGGCCTTTATTTTACGGCAACTTCGGTAATTCAGGTTATGATAAGTTGAACTAAGTACGCTAGAAAACTAAATGATAATTATAAAAATAATTAGAATAATAGGCATACATGAAATGAAAACTAAATAATAATAACACAAATATCAAAAACTTTGGTAATTGTAGCGTTCACAGGAGTGGATTTTTTTGTACGAGACAAGGTTGCTAATATACCTACGCATTGGGAGTTCGTCTACAACTACACGTAGGAATTTGAAACTAACAACATAGCCTAAGAATTTCTGATACGACAAGGTTGCTGGATCATTGGCGTTACAAAAATTTAAAAAAAAACATTTTAATTAAAAAAAAAAAAAAAACACTTTAAAACAAATGAAAATTATTTCTTTCAATGTGATGTCACGAGATCATTTAATACTGCAGAATGACGTAGTCCTATAAAAGTTGTCAGAGCTTTCATGCTAATGGATTGGCTATAATTTTTTTTTAACCTCCCAATGAAAAAAAAATTTTTTTTTGGCAACGTATTAAATGACTATATATATATATATATATATATATATATATATATATATATATATATATATATATATATATATATATATATATATATATGGAGAGAGAGAGAGAGAGAGAGAGAGAGAGAGAGAGAGAGAGAGAGAGAGAGAGAGAGAGAGAGAGAGAGAGAGAGAGAGAGAGAGAGAGAGAGAGAGAGAGAGAGAGAGAGAGAGAGAGAGAGAGAGAGAGAGAGAGAGAGAGAGAGAGAGAGAGAGAGAGAGAGAGAGAGAGAGAGAGAGAGAGAGAGAGAGAGAAGAGAGAGAGAAGAGAGAAGAGAGAGAGAGAGAGAGAGAGAGAGGAGAGAGAGAGAGAGAGAGAGAGAGAGAGAGAGAGAGAGAGAGAGAGAGAGAGAGAGAGAGAGAGAGAGAGAGGAGGAGAGGAGAGAGAGAGAGAGAGAGAGAGAGAGAGAGAGAGAGAGAGAGAGAGAGAGAGAGAGAGAGGAATATAAGTGAAAACTATCACCACCACTCACGGGTCGGGGGGTATGGGGGGCAGAGCCCCCCGTAGACAAATGATCGTGTGCCATGCATTTACGATTTTATTGCTGTACTGCAATAATGCATATAATACAAGTTGCAAATGCATGGCACACGAACGTTTGTCTATGGGGGGCTCTGCCCCCCGTACCCCCTGACCCGTGAGTGGTGGTGATAAAATTTTCACTTGCATTCCTCTCTCTCTCTCTCTATATATATATATATATATATATATATATATATATATATATATATATATATATATATATATATATAATATATATATATATATATATTTTTTATTTGAGCTTTATTTAAAAAATATCGAAAAATCGAAAATATCGGAGAAGCCTATCGTAAACAAGAGAGTTGTCAGAGGTACGAGGTACTATTACTAGACATAGACACAATATTATTACTTACTGCCGTAACAATCTCCACCTAAGCCATATAATATATATATATATATATATATATATATATATATATATATATATATATATATATATATATATATATATATATATATATATATTATATATATATTATTATGATTATTATTATTATTATTATTATTATTACACACTATCCCATATCCCACATCATGCAAAATTCTTGTAAATTTTAACTATTATTTCCATTTTTAGCTTCAACATATTTTAAAATATAGCAACTCGTCAAAACTGAAAGATTTTTTTTTTTTTTTTTTTTTTTTTTCTGAGAGCGGACCTCACCAACGAGGGCATGTGAGAGAGTTTTATAATGGCGGCAAACGATATTATGACATCATAATTATTCCTATTATTTTAAACTTTTTTTTTTAATTTTTTTTTATTTTTTTTCTTATAAAATAATTTGGCGCTCGTCGATTAACCAAAAAAACAAGTAAACATATCATTTCATTTCCGTAGTTACGCAGAGAAGAAAACAAAAAAAAATGCACGTCGTATCAGTTTCAGTTGAACTCGCAACGCGTGAATACGTAGTTTCAATCGAACTAGCAACCCGTAGATATGTAGGTATTTTCAGCAACCTTGTCTCGTACGAAAAAATCCACTACCATGAACGCTACAATTACCAAAATTTGAATTGGCATATCGGTTTCAATATATCAATATTTTCGAATATCGATATTTTCAAAAAATTGAAACTCAGAAACATTCTATACCTTTACCTATATATATACGGTATATACTGTATATATATAAATTTTTAATTTTTTTAAAAATTTTGTAATGCCAATGATCAAGCAACCTTGTTGTAATAGAAATTTGTAGGCTATGTTGTTTTTTTCAAACTCCTACGCGTAGTTCCAGCCAAACCTGCAACGCGCAGGTATGTTGTTATTTTCAGCAACCTAGTCTCCTACGAAAAAATCCACTACTGTGAAAGCTACAATTACGAAAATAATAAAACTTTCAAAATACACCTTAGATATTAATACGACTGTACATAACTATTAATTTTTCTATGTCAGTACCAAGTATTAAAACTGATATAACTTAAGACATAGACCTCGAACGGAACTGAATTAATTAATATGAGCCTACTTATGTGATGAGACATTATTTAAAAATAAGTATTCTATTTTTAGACTTTATTATCTTTGATTAGTTCAAATTTATAAGATTTAATATAGTATTTTTATTATATTTTATGTTTAATAAAGCATTTTAATTATCTTTAATCGATCACAAGTTACTGAAAAATGAAGAAAAAAAGAAAAGAAAATCAGATTATTCGGATTTACTTGGAGAAGCAAAATCAGTTGCTCATATCGGGTTTCATAGGTCATGCATATCAAGAGACGCAAAAAATATGTGAAGAGCTAACCACTTCGACGAAAATTAAAGCCGTTTTCGTTTTGATCATTTGTGTTTAAAAACGTTGGAATTTCGATATTCATTTTTGTCAAAATGAGCACAAGACGTCATTTGTGCATAAACGTTAGGATATCCTGAAATCCGTAAGACTGCTATTTTCCATGCTTACGGAATTTAGCCGTTTTTTAAAAAAAAATGTAAACAAAGGATGAAGGTAGGGAACTATTTTTATTTTACTATTTTTATTATGCATAATAAAGAAATGCGATGATGACTTTTTAAAATAGTTTGATTGTACCTACACATTTGTTTGGTATATTTACTTTTTCCATTTTGGTAAATTCGAAAAGAAATCGAATGATAATAATGTTTTGACAACAAGGTAGGCTAGGATGAATTTGTGGACTTTGATTGTGTTACCTCCCATTAAAACTGGTTTAAATCATAGGCTTGTTTTTAAAATATAAAAAGTATATAATAATGGGCCGTACAGGTTTACAACTAGCTCCATAACTAAATATTTGCCCATTTTTATGAAATCATTTGATAAAGCTCTATAAAAGAGGTCAATTGTTCTATTGTTTATATATATATATATATATATATATATATATATATATATATATATATATATATATATATATATATATATATATATATATATATATATATATATATATATATATATATATATATATATATATATATATTGTTAAAATTGTTAAATAATTAAAAGTTAAATTCAATAAATTTATTACATTTTAATTTATATATTCATTTACATATTTTGCGTGTGTTAAAATATAAAATTTTTCATTATTGTTAAAATGCATACCGTTATAAAATCATCTTAAAACGTAGCATAAAAATTAGCCCACGTGATGTGCGCGTCATAAGATGCGCAGTATTAAAAATAATAAAAAGAATTGGAACGAAAAATTTCAGTATGAAATAAGTATGTATTTTGTCAAGCAGTTTGCTAGTCATGTTTAAGATAAAATACAGTATAAGTATAAAGTACAGTTATGTTAAAATACTTATGTACTTATATTAATTTATGAAGTCATTAAAACTATTGTTAAAAGTGCAGTGTTAAACGAAGTTATAAAAACAGTTGCTGTTAATTACAGTTGTTTAATTACTGTTGTAAATAATTTATGTTAAATTACTACTATAAAGTGATAAACTTATTTCACAAACTAAATTTGTCGGTTTTAATAAATTCTGGCAAGTGAATTTTATAATATTGTTGATTGTAAATAGATTGTAAAACTAAACTACAAATTAAAGATAAGTATACCTTAAGACTATTTTATAGCTTAAGGGTGGTCAATATTTTATTATTGAAAGTTGATCTTCAAGCAAGTCATCTGACAAATAATTTATTCATAACCTTCTGGTTCTCTTGGGTATTGTTCAGGGTATTTGGCCATTTACTTTGGGTTAATGCTTGTGAGGCTGGGGGGGGGATTTATTTGGAGGTAAGAGGATTGATTTTCATGTAAAGTGTTGAACTTAAAATTAAAAAATATACCAAAAGTCATTAATATATATATAAGGGAGACAGAAGCAGATTGAGGTAAATTTCCATTTCGTTAATAATGAAACTTGACTCAGCCAACTATTTTCAAATATATAAAAATGTAAAAGTTTACATCAAAGGATTTACAGATAAATTTTTTTACTAAAATTTTTAAAATATGAATACTGCTCAAGTAAGAAATATATACAAGAAATATTCTAATTTATGAAAAGTATTATAAAAGTCCTTGGTAGAACATTTAATACCAATTTTAACTTTAAAAAATTTATTCTATTACTGCATAGGAACATTGTCATTTTTGAATTAATGATGTATCATTATATTTTTTATTACTAATGATATGAATATGGAAATTAATATTGGTATCAGTAAATATCAGTATTTGCCAAAATAGTAAACTCTCCACCACTCACAGGCAGTTCTCCTATATAGATATATGCATATATGCTGTTCATTTGCATCTGTAATATTTTGTGCTCTAAAAATACTTATAAAGTATTGCAAATGCATAATACACAAACAGTTATCAATGAGACTTTTAACCCTAATACCCTCTTAACCATTGAGTATTGGTAGTTAGCATCTTAAAAAAATAATTATATTTATCACTGTCAGTATTGATATTTATATTAAAATCAATATTGATGCATTCTAAAATAAAAAATGCCAGTGTTTCAGTGTATTAGTAGTACAATTTTTATCTGTGAAATCTGGTGTATAAGTCCTTATCCTTATCCGCATCCTTATCGACACTTTCGAAAATTATATATTCGCATCAGCACTTTCGAAAATTCAACATCCGCATCCGCACTTTGAAAATTCTATATCCGCATCCGCATCCGCATCCGAAAATGAGAAAATATGACATACGATCCATGACATATATATATATATATATATATATATATATATATATATATATATATATATATATATATATATATATATATATATATATATATATATATATATATATATATATATATATATATATATATATATATATATATATATATATATATATATATATTCCATACAGAGATGAATTTATGAAAATACTTTTCCATTTTAATTTATTCTCAAAGTTCCAAGTAGAAAAAGTTTTAGTTAACGAGTGTCTCACTAATATCTTCAGACCCACTCTTAATTTTCTTACTGTACTCAAACGAAAATATATTTTAAACTTCTGTATATAGGATAACTTACATTAAAACTTAATAAAAACATTTTTACTATAATTGAAACTACATTACCTCAACGCCAGTTCATTCTTATAAATTATAACTCCCTGTCAATTTATAGTTTATTCAGATACCAGGAATCTCACCCAATACTTCTCAGATTCTCATTAATTTATTTATTTAAGTGTGCGGGCTGGAATGCGGCATATGTAGGCCAAACTGGTCTACAATTGAAAATGAAGATGATAAGCATAAAGGAGTTTCCTTTAGAACAGACATCCTCTTTGCTCTCTGTACACTCTGCCATAAAAGATCATGGACATACCCACTCTCATTTTTCTTTATCTAATTTCTCTGTTCTTCAACAAGCATCTTCCCTTCTTGATCGTAGGATTTTGAAGTTTTATATATAAAAACTCATTGCCCATCTTTAAATGATGAAGTTTCTTCTACTGTTCTTTTCACTCAATAATGAAGTCCTTTTTTTTTTTTTTTTTTTTTTTTTTTTTTTTTTTTTTTTTTTTTTTTTTTTTTTTTTTTTTTTTATTATTTTATTGTAATTATTATTATTTTAAATATCTTATATTTAGTTAATGAATTTAAATTTTGATTGTAATTTTATTTCAAAATAGAAATTTGTAGAATTTAATTTGTGCTGAAGACGGACCGAGATAGGGTGCTAAACGTTCACAATGTGTTAAATGAGTATCTGGAAACCCTTAGGTGGGATGCACACTGAAGAAACTGATTTCATGAAACGTGAAACTTTGGTATCGTGAAACCATTTGATTTAAAACATACAGGAAGGGGCACACTAGGTTTTTTGAAACTGAAGTTTCATTTGGTTTCATCAAACATGTTTCACGCAACCAAAAAGATAGGTTTCGTCGAAACCAAATTTCATTTGGTTTCATGTTTGTTGTTTATATTTTCTGATCATTTCAGTTTTGATTATTATGTTTTGTTTGGTGTTCAGTTGTGTGTGTCAACTTTTTTAATTAAAATGAGTGACTTAAAAGCATTCAATTAATTAAATGTGTTGAAAGGTTTCCTTGTTTGTACAATATTAATATAAATGAATACAGCAACAGGGAAGAAGTTCAGAAGACATGTGAAAACACTGCAAAAGAACTCAAGGGTACAGATGAATGATATAAAAAGTCAAGCTTAGTTGATAAAGGTTTTATTTCTAGAACATGTAATTTTCAAGCATGTAGCTCAACTTCCTATTGTATAATGCATAGCATTTTAAAGAAGTACCCACATTAACTAGCCATCACCTATGTGATGGCTAGTTAATATTGCCATTGGGGAGGGATAGCAACCCCAGACATTAGAAAATATGGTGAAGTGTTCTCTTATACTTTTGGCTGATTTTAGTTGTAAATAACGCAGATTTGGAAGGTCCGCATTTAGTTCAATGATGATAGGTTGATTTCTTGCAGTGCAAGGTACTCCTTCATTTTTACAAATGAAATTATGCAGGGGACAGACTCTCTTTATTATGGATTTGACTGTTTCTTCAGAGCAACACATTGAAATATTCAAAACTTTGCTGTCAACATTACGAATGCGCATTCGACAGTTTTACGAGCCAAAGATAGCCTTTAGTTAAAAATTCTCCTTTCAGCATTTAGAGTGGTCCTTGGGTATGATCTCATAAGATGCTGTTTTAAAGGAAATGCCTCGTCCCCGCAAAAAAAAAAAAAAAAAAAAGGGGGACTTTAGCTTTACTTTCATTGTTTTCATTAAGAGGTAGTGGTTCTGGTAGTGGTATACCAAGACAGTCCCGGTCCAGTCAACGACCTAAACAAGAGGTTTGAAACATGCCTGTGTCGCTATTTCTTCCAAGATCTCCCACATCAATAGTAATAAAGTAACCGTCAGCATCAGAACATGCCATTATTTGAACTGAATGATAGCCTTTATTTTAATATTTCGAGATCCTGCATTGTTAAATTTTTTAATCCTGACATGTTTCCCATCAGTTGCTCCCATGATGCTGAAACTGTCAGAAAAAGGGGTTTCCTCTTTGTGCACTGGAAACACGAAACTGGTTTAAATCGAAACTAGCTTCAAGAAACCAGTTTTTTCAGTGTGCACAACGACTTTAATTTTTCAGTTAGATTAAGGTTCACTAGGAAAGTAGGTATCTCAACTATAAATATATATATATATATATATATATATATATATATATATATATATATATATATATATATATATATATATATATATATATATATATATATATATATATATATATATATATATATATATATATATATTTATATATATATATTCTTATATGGAGTGTTGTGATCCTTTGAATGACAAGATCGAGTGGACGTATGGGTGGGTGCATACGGGGGATTTCTTTTGACTTTGCCAACGTCCGTGGTCTTCGCTCTAATATCGAATCTGTTGAATATCACCTCTCTAACTCTCATCCTAGCCTTTTGCTTCTGTCTGAGATCCAGTTGGACGGGGATTCTTTCTCTAACAACCTCACTGTCTCCAACTACAACTTTTTCACAATTTCCGACTAAATGGTGGAGTCTGTGCCTACGTTAGCATTAACACTCCTGTGACATGTCTCGTAAATCTAGAATCTCCTAATTTCGATATTTTATGGCTTAAAATTTGTCTTCCTACTACTACAATTATCTTGTGTTTCTGCTACTGCTAGGGGATTTCAACGTACACCACACTGAATGCTTGGGCTCCTGTCATACCTGTACAGGTGGTAGGGAGGCCAAATCTTTCAGTATTCTCAACGTTCTGGAGCAGTTGGTTAGGGAACTTGCACATATTCCAGATCGCACTAACCAGTTCTTGAACACACTTGATTTATGCCTTACCACTACACCTTCTAGATATAAATATACCATTTTCCCTCCTATTGGTAACTATGACCATAATCTTATAGCTCTTAGTTATAAAGCTTTCTCTCCAACAGCTCCACCATGCCTTAATCGTACTTTCTGGAACTTTAATCGAGCTAATTGGGGTGCAGTGCGTCGTTTCTTTGCTAACTACCATTGAAGTGAGTCTTGCTTTGTCTCGGGGATGCTTATGTCTCTACTGAAAAGGTAGGTGACGTGATCCTTGATGGGATGGACAGATTCATTCCATCTTCAACTAAATCTTTTTCTCCTCAAAATCCATGGTTCGATAGCAACTGTTCTCTTGTCCTTCGGGAGAGAGACATGCTTATCGTGAGTGGAAAAACTCTCCTTCTCCTATCACTCTTGGTAATTTTCATTCAGCTCGGAATCGTTGCAGGGATGTTCTTCGACAGACCAAGAGTACTTTCGTTAAAAGAAAGTGCGCTCACCTCCATGGCTTTCCTACTGATAAAACTTTCTGGCCTCTTGTCAAAAATATCTCTAATAACTTCTGTAAATCTGCCTTTCCTCCTCTTATTCGCTCTGATGGTTCTGTAGCTAATACTCCTTCTGAAAAGGCTAATCTCTTCGGCCTCCTTTTCTCATCTAATTCCACCCTGCTCGATTCTGGCATCCCTCCTCCTACTCCTTCTCCTCTCAGGTATTCCATGTCTCTACCTGTAATTACTCATGATCGGGTGCATGGGATCCTGAAATCTATGAACGTCAGGAAGGCCAGTGGCCCGGATGGCATTCCCCCTCGTGTTCTGAGAGAGTGTGCTTCCGAGTTAGCGCCTGTCCTCGTTCAGCTCTATTCTATATGCCTTGATACTAATGCATTTCCTCAATGCTGGAAGCGCGCATTTGTCCAGCCGATCTCGAAAAAAGGTAGCCGCTCTGACCCTTCTAACTATCGACCTATAGCTCTCACTTGTGTTCTGGCTAAAAATTTTGAAACTCTCCTCAACTCTCATTTCCTGGATCATTTGGAATCTCTTTCTCTTCTCTCAGATCACCAGTATGGCTTTCGACTTTCGAGGTCAACTATGACATACCTTCCTTCTGCCCTTAGGGACTTTGGGGAGTCTTGCGCTGTGGGGCTTTACATATCCAAGGCTTTTGATCGGGAATGGCATGCGTCGCTTGTCTCTAAGCTCCCTTCCTTTGGGTTTCCTCCTTCCCTTTGCTTACTCTTGTCTAATTTTCTCTCAGATCGTTCCATTTCGGCACTTGTTGATGGAGCGACTTCTTACTCTTTTTCTGTCAGCTGTGATGTTCCTCAGGGTTATGTTTTATCTCCACCAATATTCTTACTTTTCAATAACGATGTTCTCAACTGCACTTCTAACTCTGTTCACTCTTATGCTGAAGACTCAACTCTACATTCTTCTACTCATCTCAAATCTGCTCCCTCTTTTGCTTCTAGAGTTGCTTCTTGTCTTTAACTTTCCGATTCTATACTTGTCGATCTAGATGGGATTTCCCGGTGGGGTCATAGCAACGTTGTGAAATTCAACTCTTTAAAAACTCAACTTCATCACATCTTCCTTTCAAAAACACCTCCCAACTTTCCTATCCTCTTCGATGGCTCTCCCGTCTCACCTGTAATAAAATTAACATTCTTGGTCTTAACATAAACACTAAACTGTCTTGGAAACCACATATCACAATAATTCCAATAGAGGCCTCTATGAAGCTGGAAGTTCTGTTCAGGTTGTGAGAATTTTTTCCTTCTGAGCAGTTACTTCAAATATATAAGGATCTTATTCGCCTTGTATGGAGTACTGTTCTCACATTTGGGGGGGGGGCTCCGGCTCCTCCTCTATTCTGGATAGGGTTGAGTCTAAATCTAAAAGATTAATTAACTGTCCCCTACTTTCAAACTCTCTTGATCCCCTATCTCTACGACGTGACGTTGGAGCAATATCTCTTTTCTATAGGTGCTACAGTGGCAGGTGCTTGAGGGAATTGGCCTCTCGCATTCCTCCACCGTTGCTTCGTCCTCGTTGCAGAAGGGGTGCCCTTCTTTCGTACGTAGGAAACCCCAGGCTAGCCCGTTGTGATGCCTACTTCTTTCCAGCCACCTCTCTTCTATGGAACTATCTACCATCATCAATTTTTCTTCCTGTATTTAATCTTCCACTCTTCAAAGCTTCCGTCTGTGCCCACCTGATGGATGTGCGTTAGGTCTTTGTTTGAATGAGTTTTCTTGCCCCTGTGTGTGCCCCCTCCTTGAAAAGGGCTCTGCCCGTGAGTGGTGGCGATCTGTATATATATATATATATATATATATATATATATATATATATATATATATATATATATATATATATATATATATATATATATATATATATATATATATATATATATATATATATATATATATATATATATATATATATATATATATATATATATATATATATATATATATATATATATATATATATATATATATATATATATATATATATA
>SEYY01002216.1:5000-7500 GCA_009176605.1 Armadillidium nasatum | reverse complement strand
ATATTGAAAGGAATTAGATAAAATTATTCAAATGCATTAATTTTATTTCCTATTTTAAAACAACAACAACAACAACAAAGGATTCATTGAAATGACGGAGAGCAGAGTACCAAATATCAGGGAGGAGAAAAAGATCACCAATATAGACCTTTTTACGAAAGTCATTCTGACAACAGGAAATAAGGTCAGAAGAATTGAGATGTCTCCAAATTTTCCTGTTCAGGATAGTTTCGATAGCTTTTGAAAAAATGGGTGTTTAAAGAAATAGGATGATATTTAGAGGTTTGAGATGTGTCCCCTTTTTACGGCACAGGCTTAATTAATGAACACATTTCGAGCAAGAAGGCCAAAGCAGAAAGCCAGAGAAGAAATAGTTTACCATGGCAGGGTGCAAGCTCGGAAGCACATGTTTTGAGAACCACAGGAAGTAGCATCAGGACTGTACGCCTTCTTAGTCTCAAGCTCACAGAGAGCAGAAATAATGTCTTTAAAAGAAATTGCAATATCGGACATAAATGAGTTGAAGGGTTGAAGGAGGAGGAATAGCTCTGAAATCGTCTAAGGTGGATGTTGAGGCAAAAATTTAAGTTAAGAGTTCAGCTTCATCAGAAGGCAAGACCGCAGTTGTACCATCTGAATATACAAAAGAAGGGAAAGTGAAAAAAAGTAAAGAAAACTAGAAGAGAGCCATTATCGATGATGATTATTGAAATTACTCCCATTGATGGTTTCAGAGAAAGTAACATATGAGAAGGTGTGTTCTATTTTGAAAGAATTTAGGATAGTCAATGAAATTAGGTAATAAATATACAGAACAAATGGATTTAGTTGTAGATTGATATAATAGCTTAAGTCTTAAAGTAGTGAACTCGGAAGACTCCAAATTATAAACACGAGAACAAATGACATCGTTGCATAAATATATTTTGCAACAACCACATATGACTGAAAACTTAGACTAGAAATAATAGAAGGAAAAATAATAGAGTTTGATTAGAAGCACACAAGCACCTGAGTTGTTTCAGTTAAGGGTAAAATATGAGGTCTAAGAGAAGAGAGGTGGTGTTCGATAAAGTAGAAATTAGAATAGGACAGCGAGTATTGCAGAAATTAGTACAGAAAGAGAGTCGTGAACCAGGACAGGCATGAAGGATTTGTGAATGTGTAATAGTGTTGTGGTGTGAAAAGGGAGAGACTACTGATCTGACGATAAATATTCATATGTAGGAAGTCATAAAAGTACGCACGAAAGGAAGGAACAAATCTTTCAGGGATATTTTCATTGTTTTGGATTGGGCATAATGATAAAATAAAAGAAATCCATCCAATCCCAAGGTGAGCACAGACGGAGGATTTAAGGAGAGGAATATTAAATACAGCAGGAAAAACAGAAGATGGCAGGGAGTCTCATAGGAAAGATGTGGCTGGAAAGAAGGAAGAACCACAACGAGCAAGCAGCCTAGAGTTTGCAATATTCACACATTAATCATATTCAAGTAAGCAACCCCTTGTGCTGCAAGAGCTACGCAATATAAATGGAACGCAAGAAGTCAACTCTCACAAGCACATGCTGGTGTAGTACATGTTGAAAAGAGAAAGTGCACCGACGTTACATTGCAGAGAAAGAGGGCCAAAAGAGATTAAAAGTAGGGGCCAGTTGATTAGTCTTTTAGCCTTAGATTCAACTCTATCCAAAAGAAGGGTGGATCCAGAGCTCTCCCTTCCTCTAAATAAGAGAACAGTACTTCCTTCAAAGGTGCATAAGACCCCTATATAAGTGGAGTAACTTTTCGGAAGGAAAAAAATTCCCACAACATGAAAAGAACCCCCAATTTTTTTTTTGAGGCCACATTAGCAACCGTTGTGATATGAGGTTTAAAAGCCAATTTATTGTTTATGGTTTGACCAAGAATGTTTATGAGAGACAGCAGAGCTGTTGTAGGAGATGTGAAAGTTAGGAGGTGATTTAGAGAGGAAGGTGTGAAGTACTGGAGTTTTAAAAGAAATAAATTTTATAAGATTGCAGTGAGCCATCGGGAAATACCTTCCAGGTCGACAAGAATGATATTGGAAAGTTGAAGACGAGAGGCAACTCTAGAAGCAAAAGAAGGAGTATATTCGAAATGAGTAGAGGAATGGAGAGTTGAGTCATCGGCATAAGAATGAACAAAGTTAGAAGTGTAGCTGAGAGGGTTATTTACAAAAAGTAGGAATAGAGTAGGAAATAGAACAGAACCCTGAGGAACATCACAATTAAAAGGGAAAGAAAAGAAGTTCTTTCCATCAACAAATGCTGATATGGAACGATTTGAGAGATAACTAGAGATGAGTAAGCAAAAAGAAGGAGGAAACTCAAAGGAAGACAGCTTAGAGAACAGTAACGCATGTCATATCAGTTCATAAGCCTTGGATAATGGAAATTTCAAGGGCTACTACATAAAACTTCCCATATTCCCTAGGGAAAAAGACCATAGACCATACATCATATATCAGTAAAAAG
>SEYY01002215.1:270000-275955 GCA_009176605.1 Armadillidium nasatum | reverse complement strand
ACCGTAATGGTTTTTCTAACTTATCTGAAATACGCAAGCTGTTGTTCGTTCATTTTGGGGATAAAAAAATCCCAGGAAGTCGAATACAGAGACAATAAAATCGAAAAGAATTTACTCAGTTTTAAAAATACTGTCATTAACTCAAGGAAAATATTTGTTTCTATTGGAAGAAAGATATCCATATCTTTAAACATATATATTATTTGCCACATAAACTATACATCCATCCATGATTCGGTGAACTTGTGTGAAATTGTAATTTCTTGTCTCGTCAGGTCTTCCTTCTTCTAAAGAGTTTTTCGGAAGACGTGGATCTTATGAGTCAGTAAATTTAATTTTAATTATGTATATTTTTGTAGTAAAAGTTTCTCTAAATGTAGAAGGCGAATTGCTGGGGTTAAATTGCCTATTTATGCAAATTATTTTAGCTGAATTGCCTTTTATACCTATTCACCTCTCTCTCTCTCTCTCTCTCTCTCTCTCTCTCTATATATATATATATATATATATATATATATATATATATATATATATATATATATATATATATATATATATATATATATATATATATATATATATATATATATATATAATATATATATATATATATATATATACAATAACTTTAAGACTTTGTCTTGGAAAATATTTTGCTAAAAACTTTTTTAATTATTTGGGGAATGAAAACACACCCTACCTAACCTATCCTAACCTGCCACTGGTCTAACCTAACCTAAACTAACATTTAAAAAATTATTTGATATTTGACCCAAATTTTTATATTATTATTATTATTTACAGGTCATAAACCTTAATTGCAGTGACCTTAAATTTTATAAATTTTAATTGCTATAATATTAAATTATATTTACTGTCTTATTGGGGTGAGGGGTTCGCTCAAGGAATGTAAAAGTGCACCCCACTTCTAGTAACTCAATTAGAGAGGAACAGGTATAAGATATGGTTTAATTATTATTATTACTATTATTATTATTGTTAATGCATTAGGAAAATTATCATTTCAATATAAAGTTGTTAACTGGAAATATAAATAATATTATCAATAGTAGTAGTATTATTTCATTATCTTTGTATATATAATTTTTTTTTTTTTTTGAAATTATGTTAAGGAACTCGTGGCTAATTTTTATTCTGTATAAAATTAGCTTTTGTGAAGAAGGGCTCCTGTCTCACGGTTGGCCTTGCCGCTTCACCAATTTTCCCATGTCATGAGAAGAAAAAAATTTTTTTTGGTAAGAATAAAAAAAAATTTGTCTTTTTCTTCAGAACACTAATTTCTTCTGTCACAGTGATTTTTTTTTTGTTTTTATTATTATTATTATTAGTAGTAGTAGTAGTAGTAGTAGTACTAGTAGTAGTTTTTGTTGTAAATACTAGCAAAATCTCATTGACAATTGTTTGTTTACAATTTAAACTACAGTTTATATGTTAAAAAATATACTGTTTTTTTCTAAGTTTTTTAATGTTTACAGCGTTTTTTTTATCTTGTTTTTTTTTCTTGTTTTTCTTTGTTTTTTTCTTTTTTTTTTTTTTTTTTTTTTTTTTTTTTTTTTTTTTTTTTTTTTTTTTTTTTTTTTTTATTTTTTTTTTTTTTTTTTTTTTTATTATATATATATATATATATATATATATATATATATATATATATATATATATATATATATAATATATATATATATATATATATATATATATATATATATATATATATATATATATATATATTATTTTTTTTTTTTTATTTTATTTTTTATTTTTAATTTTATATTTATTAATTTTATTTATTTTATTGTTATTTACTGTACAATATTTATACTATGAGGTATTTATTACCTGAACAATAAATGAATTAAAGTCGAAAGCGGGGCTCAGAACCGCCAAGTTTGGTAAATTTTGATGGGTCGGAACGGAACTCGGTGTCAGGGTGGAAAGTCTTCTCAGATTCTGGATCCCGGTTCCGGGAACTAAGTCCGGATCAGGAACCCAGTTCCGGGAACTAGAGTCTGGATCTGGGAACCGGCTCCGGAATCCAGTTTCGGATCTAGAATCCATTTCCGGAACCAGAGTCCGGAGCTGAAACCCGGTTCCAGAATCGTAGTCCGATAATATTCATGAATCCTCTCCATAGTCATGTTTATAATTAATCCAAGAATTATGCAAATACCCTTTTTTTCTGGGGGGGGGAGTTTATTTGTTTCAACTTCGTCGTTTTTCTTTTTTTTCTTTTATGAAATACACTTTTTTTATTTATTTATTTTTTTTTTAAAGAATTTTTTTATTAAATAAATTTTTTTTATATATATGGTAATTAAAATCAAATATTTATATATATCGTCGCTGTGAAATCAAACCGGCATATCTACAAAATTTATATTTTTCACCTGAGCGCTTTAAAGTTTACGCATACATGAACATTCTTTTTAAAGTATACTATTATTGGAATGACATAAAAATAGAACTAATGGAAAAAAAGGATCTATCTTTTGCTAAAGTTTATAGTACTGAATCTAGTATTGGTTACTAGTTCTTTTACTAAATTTACTTTTTAGAACTGAATCTAGTACTAGTACTATCTAGTACTATTTTTAGAACTGAATCTAATATTGTTTGTTTCTGAATCTAGTACTAGTTCTTTTACTAAATCTAGTACTATTTTTAGAACTGAATCTAGTTTTGTTTGTTTCTGAATCTAGTACTAGTTCTTTTACTAAAGCTAGTACTTTTACTTGCATTATGACCTTTCGCATGACCCACTACCATCTTCAGTTTCAGAACCTTCTTTCCCCTTAAATTATAATATTTATATATATATATATATATATATATATATATATATATATATATATAATATATATATATATAATATATATATATATATATATATATATATATATAATGAACGACCAGGGCCCCGGCCCGGCTAAAAATCAGTGAAAAAGTCAATTTCTAGGGTTTTTCCGAGTCTAAATTAAATTTTTTTGTGTGGAAATTTGACCCTTTTTCAAATGAATAGCGGGCCAAATCACTTTTTGGAATGACCTGAAATTTGGACATAATTCAGAATTTATGGGCAACCTTCTAACATTTTTCCCAAAGTTAGAAAAATGTTATAAGCCAAAAACTGACCAACTATCGAAAAAAAAAATTTTTTTTTTTTTTTGAAATTTTTTTTTAAAAAAAAAAAAAAAAAATACAACTATAACATTCTTATTTTTAGTGGGTGTAAGAGGAGAATGGCAAATTCTTCTCTATATATTTGATGGGTTGGTTTCAGATATTTCAAAAAGGTCCATTTTTTGACCAATTTCAAACAAAGTTTGTCTATATCTCGCTTCAAGAAATAGCATTTAATAATGCATAAAAAATGTTGTTGCTTTTTCCTCAAATCAAAAAAAATTAGTATGTAGCGGGTTTTTTTTTAATAATTTTTCCTTTTTTTTTTTTAAAATTTTTTTTCAATGCTTATAAACTTTTTTTTTAGGAACATAGGAAATAGAGACAGTTAGAACCACAAGGGCCTATCGAGACTGTCCCAGTCCAAACAAATATTAACTATCAATACTAATACATGCACAAAGACTAGGTCTGTCCTATCCCTAGTTATCAGTTTACTCATGCAAAGATAAAAATTAACCCAATTTACATGCAATATTCAAGAACCATCACCCACTACAAAAAAAAAATGCAATTAGGCTGGTCATAGGTTATTCTAAAAACAATATACCCACCAATTTTTAGTCAAGTTATTCTATAAATCTAAACTATCCATATATCTATCTAGCTTTTTAAATTTGACAAGCAAACAATTCTTGTGGCAAGTCATTCAAAATTTACAACTCTATTACTGAAAGAGTACTTTCTTAGATCGAGATGGCATGGCTTCTTTTTAATTTTCTTATCATGTCCTCTAGTTACTCTTCTTGGTCCACTATAAAGTATTTTCAATCTCTGTAAATGCAATATTTTGTAAACTTGTATCATATCCCTTGAGAAATTCCTTTCAACCGAGAAATCCTAACTCTTTCAACCTCTCTTCATATTTTTCAAAGCCAAAAAATCCTTGTTGCTCAACGTTGGACTCTTCCAGCCTTTTCTTAAATGTGGAGCCCAAACCTGTGCACAATACTCTAATGCTGGCCTGAAAGCTATTATATAGTTTGCTTAAACCTCTTTGCTCTTGTAAACTACATTGCTTAATTATTAACATCTATTTGCTCTATTCCTTGTTTCAACATTGACCCACTTCAGATTACTGCTAATAACACACCTAAATCCTTTTTTTCCACAGTCTCAATCCACTCCCTATTCATTCAATTAAATTTTCATTTGAGTAAACCTACATGAGAACTTTACATTTTTACTATTAAAATTATTTGCACCTCTCTGCCCAACCAAGAAGTTTTAGATCATTTCAAGCTTTATGCACCATAATTTTCCTTGACGTGATATCAAAAATCTTTCCCACCAATGCAAGAAATTGGGGCTAAGATTATTCAGTTAAATTTTCAGCTCATGTGGACCAGTGGTTTGACCCAGCTATTCATTTTTTTCAACTTTGTGTCCAAATAACTTTCAAACCGTTATAGACTCAGAAAAATGATCGAAATCAACTCAGAACTTCGGGGAAAAATGCATATACCCTGAAAATAATAATAAAAAAAATTTTCAACAAAATTAAGAAAATGAAAGTTTTTTTTTTTTTTTTTTTTTTTTTTTTCTTTTTTTTTTGACCGCTCCTTTTCTGCTTGTGAATGTTCATCTTTGTGTTTTGATTTTAGATACCCCATAAAGATTTGGTTGAAATTTTTTTACTTGTAGCACCCGGAGGTTCTCTTCTAATTTCCTGACTGCAGATGTTACATTTAGCTATTTCGAGCCTATCCTGAAACATTGTAAAGTACTCCCATACTGATGAAGCTGATCTTTTAGCCATATTGACTGAAAGTATAATAAAATAATAATTTTGAAATAATGTAGCTAAATGATACAAGTTTGATACATAGCAATAAAATAAGAACGATATGTATAAATACAGGTTATATTGATAATTTTATATTTTACATTTTTTAAAACTTTATCTTAACTTAAATCTGTTGAAACTATTATGAACCAGATTTTTTTTTTTTTAATTTTTGTACTTTTTTTAAATTTTTATTATACAAAATCTGTAATTTTCTGAAAATTTTTTTTTTCGGAGAAAATGCATATAATCATTAATTTAAGTGAATGTTGGCTATTCTACTCCTTCCTTACAATTAAATAAACCTCAATTAAATTTATATCTAATTTTCTTGAATAAAATTTCAGTGCTTTTGACCATTTACAAATTTTAGGCAACCCGGCCAGAACCCTGGCCCCGCTCGGCCAAATTTGGATAACCTCGCCCCGGCAAAATTCCAGCCCCGTCGGTCCCTATATTATATATATATATATATATATATATATATATATATATATATATATATATATATATATTATATATATATATATATATATATATATATATATATATATATATATATATATATTATTGTAGCCCTTAATAAATATGTTAATTAAATTACATTTCTTTTAAACGAAAATTTGCTTCATAAATGTAAGTATATATGTGTAAGTGCGTTATATGTGCATTTTCTGTTATGTGTTTAATGTGATATATAATATTAGCATAATGTTATTTTTAATCTTTTTGTTTCTCTAATCCATTGGATTTATAATAAGTAATGATTAAAAAAAAAAAAAAAAAAAGTAAACTTTCTTCGTAAAGTTTAAGAAAATCTCCCCCCTTCCCCTTCCCACCCATCAGTTAAGTTGGGTTATGATTTAGGCTAAGTGGGTGACAGCCTAAGTCTACACGCTTGCAAATATTGTATAATTTTAGATTTAAATGTTTGTTCAAAATGGCTATAAAATTCTTAAAAGAAGCTGTAG
>SEYY01002215.1:257500-265000 GCA_009176605.1 Armadillidium nasatum | reverse complement strand
ATTATTTATTGTAATTTATTATTGATATTAATATTATTATTATTAGTAGTAGTAGTAGTAGTAGTAATAGTAGTACTAAATCAAATCATTTTTTTTTTTAGAGTAATATTCAAGTTAAACTTACTCTAGCTACTTGTAATCTCTATTTTTATTTCTCAGCAAGTAGGTAGTGGATGTTGTGTATATGCATTGGGACGTTGAAATAGAGTTTTCTCACATATATACCATATGACTTTGACTATCTTCCTAATTTGCAACTTATTCGGTGTTATGTTCTTATCTCCATCTGTGCTATGTATTTATCATCTTATTCTACTAATCATCATAAATTTTTTTAAGTGTCGAAATTCCAAATAGGATTAAATTCCCTTATTACTGTTATCTATGTTCATCACAATCAGCATTGGCTAACTTTTATGAAGACAGTATATGATGTTGTTTACCATACCCTGTCCATATTAAGCTTGATTAGTTAACATAGTTCATTCGTATTACTATAGACTTTTTTTTTTCCTAAACCACGAAGTCTTTCCCTTTTTACTTCTCACTGCTCCACAGCTATCTTAAATTCTGTGCTCAAATTTTTCTTAACTTTCAATTTAGATTACTCGAGAGATAACCCTCCTCCTTCACCTATCTCCAACTCATTTACGTATGGCATAATTATTCCAAAGATGTTTCTGTTTTCTGTAAATTTATATTTTATGCTTTCAATCTGGAACCCTATCTTGGTAAACTGTTTCATTTCATCCTGTCAACTTCGACCCCTCCTCCCTGTAAGAAGTGTGAGCTTATTCAGTCTGTACAAAAAAAGGGGGACTATCTATTACAACTTCTAATAATCGACCTATTGCTCTAACTTCTGTTTTTATAAAGTTTTTGAATCTATCCTAAACAAGATTTAGAAACATTTAAATCTCATTTCGTGTCTTTCTCGAAGAACGTTCTTCTAAAGAACTTATCTGTCTAATTCCTGTCTCTTCCTCTTCGGTAATTCAGTGAATTATATATACAAATCGAAACTTTTGGTAGAGTCTGGTACAGATATATATATATATATCATCCAAACTTCCTACTTTCTGTGTCTCTACTTTTCTCTGAGTACTTTTCCGGTAGCTCTGTAGCAGGTTTATTCTAAAAGAAAGGCTTGGCCTAGACTCCTCCATTGTTTTGGCTACATCACGTGACCATTCAAAATTGCTAAATAGAAAATATCAATGTTGTTGGAACACACCTTAATTCGACTCTCTCTATCCAAAGCTGTTGAATCTATTCTTATAAAACTTGGAATTCAAAGACGTATCCAGATCAAATATTGACATGTCCAGATATGGTG
Source organism: Armadillidium nasatum (assembly GCA_009176605.1). Lineage (NCBI taxonomy): Eukaryota > Metazoa > Arthropoda > Malacostraca > Isopoda > Armadillidiidae > Armadillidium > Armadillidium nasatum. The sequence continues at coordinate 263,664 of SEYY01002215.1, read as the reverse complement.
TGAAGAATAGTTAAAATATTTGTATAAGTAATATTAAATTTCCTTTTTTTCGATCAGTATTATTTTCTCTTTTAAGATCAACTGCTAATGTTCATTCTTTCTTTCTTATTTACAGATTCTCTGGCCATCTGTTGGGGAATTTGGGAGATGTTGATGAATGTTTTATTTAATGTATCCATGAATTTTTACTGTATTTAACTGTTACTACACTGCAAAAATTGTCCTAACGAATCGTTGGGACAAGTGGCACAAATGTCACAGCAAATTTTTTTTCAGTTATTTTTTTATTAGAAAAATAAATCGGTGAAGCGACTTTATTATACTTAACATGTCTTTTTTTTTTGTATTGAAAATTTTGCTGACATTTTTGCATTTTGTCCCAACGATTCGTTAGGACAATTTTTTGCAGTGTACTTACTAAGTTCCCTTCGGATTTCTTCCTTCAATTTTGCCTTTATTTCTTGAACTCCGCACCTGCATTATTTGAGGAGGGAAATTTTTCAAGGTAGTTTCCACTTCGGATCCGCATGAGGGATCGAATCAGCGCCTTCAATAACACTACCGTTATGCCACGGTAGTTTCTAGAATCCTTTCAAATTTTTATTGTTCCACTGTTTAGAGCCATTTCTTATTCCTTCCTCTTATTTTCCTAATTTTTTCCTTCTTTCACTGGCAAAAATGTCACAACAAAATTTTCCAGTTTTTTTATTAATTAGCGAATAAATCGGTGAAGCGACTTTCTTATGCTTAACATGTCTTTTCTCTATTGAAAATTTTACTGTTACATATTTTGCCACTTGTCCCAACGAATTGTTAGGACAATTTTTTAAGTGTGATTAAGAAACTGTGTAAGTATTAAAAATTTTATCTTTTAGCACACCTGTTAGTAGGGGTGGTTCACACTCATACGCACGCACGCACACACACACACGCACACACACATACATATATATATATATATATATATATACACTATATACTATATATATTATATATATATATTATATATATATATATATATATATATATATATATATATATATATATATATATATTATATATATTGTATATATATATATATATATATATATATATATATATATATATATAATATATATATATATATATATATATATATATTTATTAATTATAATTTTTTTTTTTTTTTTTTTGTTTTTAAAAAAAAAAAAAAAACCCCCTCCCCCCAAAAAAAAAAAAAAAAAAAAAAAAAAATTCAGGCACAGCATTAACCCAGGGACGTACCCAAACACAACACTTAACAAAACTGGGAATTCAAAGACGTATCCAGATCAAATACCGACATGTCCAGATATGGTGCGAAAAATAGGTAAAATATTTGTATAAAAAATATTTCGTTCCTTTACACATATTTAAAATTAAGTTTTCAAAGATATTTCCATATCAAATGCCGACATGTCCAGATAAACCGGCCTTTCATGGCATGAAAATATTTAAAATATTTGTATAATAATATTTTGTCCCCCCCCCCCCTCCTCTCCCCACCTACCCCGTATGGTTTGGTAATCCCATTTTGGTATAAAAACCACACGAGTTATTCAAATTGAGTAATTTGACAATAATAACAGAGGGCTCTAATTTTAACAAATGAACGTAGTTACTTTAACATATATTAACATTGTAAATATTAAATAAATAATAAAACTGATGTTAACAATAGAAAAAAAAAAAGGAAAAAAAGTCGATGAATAACCGTAGGCTCTTCATGACACAAAAATAGGCCGCATCACGTAGCAATTGTATAAAGAAACAATATATAATAGAAATTCGAATAATATTCTTGCTAAAGGCTAAAATTATATTAAAATTATACCTCATTGCCATAGAGAAAGAATAGTTTTTATTCTTTCTCGTATTTTAAGTGAATAATCTTGTTTATTTTACCTGTAGGATTTGGGAGCCCTTAATTACGTAGAGGGAATAAAATTTCTGGAGGATTTTTGTGCAATGGCATGCTTATAATTTTTTTTCCTTTTCATTGTACTTTTTTTTTTTTTAAATTAATGATCTCTTGTATAGATTAAAAGGTCTACATTTGTACTTACTCTATAGTATACAGTCTGCAAATTTGAAATTAACGGTTTCCCTACCACCACTCACGGGTCTGGGGACAAATGTTCGTGTGCAATGCATACTAAAGTAGCACCGATTAAGAGCCTATAATCGTTCAAAGTTCATAGTTTTAATATATTTTAATCTCTCAAGTGATGTCAAAATGAACATTTTGAATAAAATATTAAAAGAAAAGTATTTTTATATTAACTGTTTGTTTTACTTTTTAAATTGCTAAATTCCATCTAAGTTTTATTTGTGTTAAATATCATTAAAAGTTAAACTAAATTCTAAATTTGTATTCAAAGCTCGGTATGGAGTCTATATTTTAGAGTTAATTATACAGAAATTATTTATGATTGAGCTATCTTTGTGGATTCTGACACCGTATTGTCATTACTGAAGCTTGCCTGATCTTTTCCTTGAAAGAAGAATGTGTTGTTGCCTATAAACACTCTCAGTTGGAGAATATAATCCTTAACAGGTAACTGTTTCTTTTTCAAGTCTATCTTTAAGTTATAGTTATTATTATAGTGAAGTAATATTCTAATTCTAATTAACTTATCTAATAAACTGTTCTAATAAACCCAACGCCATTCTAGTTCTATAGAATAGTAAAAACTATTTAAATTCTAATTAACCTAACTAGTAAATTATTCTAAAACCTATTTATTAGGGTTTCATAATTCGAAATATAAACCAAAAATTTTGCTAATATTGGAAATAAAACTTTTTAATTAAGGTCAATATAGTATAAGGGTTATTTAGTAGAGGCCACATATTTTTCTGGATGTATTAATGAAACTTGCGATAAAAGTTTTTTTTTTCTTTTTTCTTTTAATTAGAGTTCTAGATTTTGTTTTAGAGTTAGGAAGTAACATTATTCTAACGGGTGTAGGTTTGTCAGAATCTCACTTTTATTTATTTGCATAAAACAATTAAATGCTGCGATTTAAATTAAAATTTATAAAATTATTGACGCGCCAAATTCTCTTCCCCTATAAATAGAAATAATAAATATAACCACCAAATTCTAGTTCTTTCTCTACTACCTAATCATTCTATCCGAAAAAAAAAAATTAACTAAAACGAAACTTTCTTTTCAACATTTGCAACCAACAGAGGGCGTTTAATTATGTTAATTAGTTAAACGACTCTCCTCAAACACACTCTGGCTTTTCCCGCGCTCATTAGCTATAAAGTGCGCCTAAGGCTTCAAATGTTTTCAAAGTACAGATGAGGCTCTCTCTCTCTCTCTCTATTACAAATTACGAGCGTAGTGAAACATGTCTATAATTGTGGGCGGGGCTTATACATTCGATCAAGATATCAACGTATTAATATTAATGAATCTATTAATTTGATATTCGTTTACAACTGTAAATGAGCAAACTTTACAAAAAAAAACACATATATATATATATATATATATATATATATATATATATATATATATATATATATATATATATATATATATATATATATATATATATATATATATATATATATATATATATATATATATATATATATATATATATATATATATATATATATAATATATATATATTATAAATTTAGTATCACTTTGTTTTAAAATTCAATTATTATTATGTTCCTTCATTATTATTATTATTATTATTATTATTATTATTAGTGGTAGGAGGAGTAGTAGTTTGGAAATGGAGGGATACAGAGAGAGAGAGAGAGAGAGGAGAGAGAGAGAGAGAGAGAGAGAGACGTTAAAAAACTATTTGCCAACCAGAAAATTCTACTAACGATATCCTGGTTACCCTGACCAGACATGAATGCAATTGCGGATAATGATATTTCTCTGTACCAGAAGCATTTGTGGATCTTATCTTATTTATAAATATGACCGGTTCATTCATTTAAATATATTCGAACACCAGTTAAAATTTAAAACGAAAACGAAAAAGTATTTATGTATTTTAGTTTTTGAGCTTCACGTGGAATATATATTACCATTATATATATATATATATATATATATATATATATATATATATATATATATATATATATATATATATATATATATATATATATATATATATATATATATATATATATATATATATATATATATATATATATATATATATATATATATATATATATATATATATATATATATATATATATATATATATATAATAAGTAATAATAAGTAAATATAATTAGTTAATTAGCTTAATTAAGTTACTTTAATTATAATTTTTGCAAAATAGTACAAAACTATTTTAAATTTTTTATATATATATAAAAATGACGAAAATTCGACTGATAGAACCAATTCACTGTATTTAAATTTTAACGAAAACAAGTAAACTATATTATACTATTATTTTTAAAAATATTTTTATTTGATTTTTGTTATTATATTAAGATAAATATTGAAATAAATTTTTAATTTTTTTTTTTTTATTTTTTTTTTTTTTTTTTTTTTTTTTAAATTTTGAAGAAAAATTAGCATTAATTTGTATAATTAGAAAATAAGTAAATAAAGACAGTTAAGAGTTTTGAATAGAATAGTAAAATGTAAATGAATTGGTTCCGATTAAATTAATTATTTAAAAAAAAAAAAAAAAAAAAAAAAAAATTTTTGTGGTAGATTGCTGAATTCTGCCAAATTTCAACCCTTTGAGTCCTTTTTTTATTCACCTCTACAGTACTACATAATTCTATGGAACAAATTAAGTACAATAAACTTTTTTGAATAAGTTTATATTTGTAGATACTAATTATCTTATATTTATTTTATTTTTTTTTAATTAAAGGAAATTTGTGATTAATAAGGGTTGTTGCGTTACGGTCTTGCTCGTACAGCTTGCAAAAATAAATAAATAAAAATAATGATTAAATTAAAAAAATATATCTATTAAAATTTTAAAATTAATAAATTTTACATAACTCACCCGCCTTTTACAGTAAATATCTAAAACTGGAATTCAAAAGTAAAAGAGTGTTGCAGGTTACAATAAATTAGCAAAAAATATCGTTGGACGTTGATTAATTTTTTCCCCAAACTCGATAAAATGTTTAAAATAAATTTATATTAATTTTAAATTATTTTATTTATTTTTTTAAATATCTTATAATATTTTGAACTTAAAAATATGAAGACAGTGACTTTATTTCTTTAAAAAAAAAAAAAATTATAAAAAGTAAAAAAAAATCATGATTTTTTCGAAAAAATGAAGTAAAAAAATCAACTGATTTTATATAATTTGATTTTTATTATGCCAACCCTGATTACCATACTTTATTTCATTTTAACAGAACTATTTGATTCCTTTCAATTGTCAAATGTTCTTTCAAATCGACTAGATTATTCGAAAGAACGGACCTTAAGTAGCACATGTAACAATTTATATTTTATAAATTAATAGGTTACCAGCCCTGTCAAATTGTAATGAAAAAAAAGAGGTAAATTATCTAGAAAAAATCAAACTTTATTAAGCTAAAAATATTGTGAAGCGCAAAAAACTATAAATTATCTAGAAAAAAAGCAAACTTTATTAAACTAAAAATATTGTGAAGCGCAAAAACCTATAAATTATCTAGAAAAAGGCAAACTTTATTAAGCTAAAAATATTGTGAAGCGCAAAATCCTATAAATTATGTAGAAAAAAAGCAAACTTCATTAAACTAAAAATATTGTGAAGCGCAAAAACCTAAAAATAAAAGCAGAGCTAGTAACTTTATATTTTGCAAAATATAGATTGATACGTATAAGTCGTAAGGGCCGAAAAATCTCTCATTTGTCTATTAAACAATTTACCGTAAAATGCACAGAAGAGTATATAACATCTATTATTAACAGCTCTTAGTGAAACTTCATACAAAATGTTAAGAACTATTTGTTAGATATAATTCAAAAATTTAGTAAAATGAATTATTTTGAATTTGATGGGATTATATTTCATTTCTGATATATTGACCTTGGCCTAACAAATTTAGAAACCTAAATTGCCTAGGCCTAACAAAATTTAGTACCTAAATTGCCTAGGCCTAACTAAATTTAGTACCTAAATTGCCTAGGCCTA
>SEYY01002215.1:250000-252500 GCA_009176605.1 Armadillidium nasatum | reverse complement strand
GAAGAGAGAGAAAAAGAGAGAAAATGGGCTGAGTAAGAGAGAAACAGGCTGTGAGATGATGAGAAAGAGAGAGGGAAAGGGAGTTTTAACAGAAAAACAAACAGGCTGTCAGATAATTAGAAAGAGAGAGGGAAAGAAATACAGAAAATGCGTATTGGCACATAAACAGACTACCAAATAATCAGTGGAAGAGAGACAGAGAGTGGGGGAAGGGAAATGGCTGCCAAATTACAGATAAATAGACAGAAAAACGGAAGAGGTGTATTAACAGATAAACAGGTTGTCAGGTAATCGAACAGAGAGAGAGAGAGAGAGAGAGAGGACGAACAGACTGCCAGATACCACAGGTCAACAAAAATGTACTTTAAAATTTTTTCCATTCTCAAAATAGGTGAACTATCCTAATTTTGGGTCAAGAAAACCGAATACGACATTTGATATTGTTCATTAGCTCTAGTTTTTGAGATATCCTAATCTCAAATAGAAATACTAAAAATGCACTTTGAAATTCTTTCCTTTCTCAAAATAGTTACACTACCCTAATTTTGGGTCGAGAAATATGAATGTCACATTAGATTTTGTTTAAAGGGTCTCACTCTGGTTTTATGGATATATAAAACCTCAAATAAAAGGTCTTAATCTGGTGAACGTCTTCTCTTTGCTAGTCGCTTGTACTTCTTTTCTGGGTCGTCTCTTGTCATTGCCCTTCAGTAGTCAGCAAGCATAGAAGCGTTCCATTTTCCCTGATACCTTCGTTCTATTTTCAAAATGTCTCTAATTAAATTATTTAGTTCGGCCTGACTAAATCTTTGTGGCTCACTCGATAGTTCAGTTTCTGGAATAAAATCAGGATTCAGTGATGATTAAGGACGCGGTGATTTCTCCCTTCCAGTCTTCGTCTATATTTGACTGCTGAGTATACTCTTCTGGAGGAAGTGGTATGGGTAGACTATCTCCATGTGGTACTGGTCGAATGGCTGAAGGGATGTTGGGGCATTGGACAATCTGCTTTTTTTTCTTGACATGCCATGTTGGAGGGGAGGTATCATGCAGAAATAGCAATCGTTTACATGATTTGAAGAATCTCTCCAAGTCATTGGAATAGCAAATGACATTAAATGTACTTTTTTGTTCAACCATCCACGTAGTTTCACATCACATGCATTGCAGACAATATGCGGTACCCAGGGCTTGTCCTGATCCCTTAACTTGATACCGATATAGTGGCGATATGTTGTCTTTATGGTTGGAGTAATTCAACGTTTTGGGCAGAAAATGTCACCTCACCACAAACAAAACAAAAAAATTGTCAGAGGAGTTTTTACAATTACGTAGAATCCTGGATTCAAACCTGAAATCACAAAAGCAAATTATATATATAATGAAAATACACCAAAAGATTTTCTATATATATATGCATTTTCAACTATCCAATTTCCATATTTCTAATTTTCTCAGGGACTTGGCCGTACCTTTCTTGTTCTGAAGAGCGATGTTGTCGCGACTCCAATTCTTGCAGAATGAGCTTGAGTCTTTTGGCTCATAGCTTGGTTGTTGTCCATTCTCTCTGCTTTTAGTTTTCGGATTTCTTTTTACTTCTGCTTGTGTGATCTTCAGTTTCAGTCTTTAATCTATTGTCATTCCAGTGGTTACAATGCCACTTTTATTCGTTTGGTGAAAGACTTATGCAAGAACTTGCAAGCACATTTTTGGACATAAATATTGACAAATATTTTTAACTCTCCGAATTTAATTTTAATACATTTAAGTAACAGTTTTCTTGTTGCTTTTTGAAATAAATATTTACATGAGTATTTCAAGGTAATATATATATATATATATATATATATATATATATATATATATATATATATATATATATATATATATTATATATATATATATATATATATATATATATATATATATATATATATATCAGAACCAAGAGCTAACTCAAAATTTTTAATGTCATTTTCATTTTTTCCATGATGAAATGAATAAGAAATAGCTATTTTCAAGTCAGAAAGATTTTCACTGTTGACCAGTGTAATCAGAGAGAGAGAAAGAGAGAACACTGATAGACAAGCAGACTGCCAGATAATCAGAGAGAGAGAGAGAGAGAGAGAGAGAGAGAGAGAGAGAGAGAGAGAGAGAGAGAGAGAGAGAGAGAGAGAGAGAGAGAACATTGATAAACAGACTGCCAGATAATCAGAGAAGAGAGAGATAGATAGATAGATAGATAGATAGATAGATAGATAGATAGATAGATAGATAGATAGAGAGAGAACATTGACGGACAAACAGTTTGCCAGATAATCATAAAGAAGGAGAGAGAGAGAGAGAGAGAGAGAGAGAGAGAGAGAGAGAGAGAGAGAGAGAGAGAAAGGAGATATGCAAATCCGAAAAGTAAATTTTGACAACAGAGAATTCCTTATTTTGCTTGTTAGCAACGAGGCGTGATGAAGTAAAGTACTATTAAATTCTTTAACTAAATTTT
>SEYY01002215.1:230000-242500 GCA_009176605.1 Armadillidium nasatum | reverse complement strand
TTAAAAGTTGATTTTCAGCGAACATTGGAACTTAATGTTTTCTTTAATCATGTTGATACATATCAAAGATTTATTGTTTGACATAAATGATTAATTTGACAGTATACTTGATATTTAAAATTTATATACTGTATAAACGTGTCGAATTTAGTTTCTAGATTTCAGATGCAAAAAAAGAAATCTTCTTCTCTCAAAGTAGTCAGTCGTATGACATGAAACTTTTACTTGGGGATAACGCCTAAATTAGTATCAATTAGTATCAATGTAATTTTCCATTAAATAAAAATATTACCATAGAAAAGGTAACTCAATCTTTCTATTTCCATTAGGGGTGGGAATTTTTCATAGAATTTTGGAGTACTTTTTACCATTCATCTTATTTGGCCATTAAAACAAATTTTATGCACCCTACAGCAGCAGTTCCCAATTGGAGTCGATATGGACCCCCAGAGAACCACAGATGTTTGGATTGGATTACTAATTAGCTTTTACTAAACTTACAAATAAATATTTAATCTAGGAAGTATTCATATGAGTATATAGGGGTTCACATACGTAAAGTTAGGACTCAGGGGGTTCACATACGTAAAGTTAGGACTCAGGGGGTTCACATACGTAAAGTTAGGACTCAGGGGGTTCACATACGTAAAGTTAGGACTCAGGGGGTTCACAAACGTAAAGTTAGGACTCAGGGGGTTCACATACGTAAAGTTAGGACTCAGGGGGTTCACATACGTAAAGTTAGGACTCAGGGGGTTCACATACGTAAAGTTAGGACTCAGGGGGTTCACATACGTAAAGTTAGGACTCAGGGGGTTCACATACGTAAAGTTAGGACTCAGGGGGTTCACATACGTAAAGTTAGGACTCGGGGGTTCACATACGTAAAGTTAGGACTCAGGGGGTTCACATACGTAAAGTTAGGACTCAGGGGGTTCACATACGTAAAGTTAGGACTCAGGGGGTTCACATACGTAAAGTTAGGACTCAGGGGTTCACATACATAAAGTTAGGACTCAGGGGGTTCACATACGTAAAGTTAGGACTCAGGGGGTTCACATACGTAAAGTTAGGACTCAGGGGGTTCAGGGGGTCACATACGTAAAGTTAGGACTCAGGGGGTTCACATACGTAAAGTTAGGACTCGGGGGTTCACATACGTAAAGTTAGGACTCAGGGGGTCACATCACACATACGTAAAGTTAGGACTCAGGGGGTTCACATAGGGTCCATGTACGTAAGTTAGGACTCAGGGGGTTCACATACACATACGTAAAGTTAGGACTCAGGGGGTTCACATAGGGTCGTACGTAAAGTTAGGACTCAGGGGGTTCACATACGTAAAGTTAGGACTCAGGGGGTTCACATACGTAAAGTTAGGACCCAGGTGGTTCACAAGCAAGAAAAGGTTGAGAACCCATTCCACATTCTAAAGAATAGTCACTCTACACAAGCTTTCCAATTTTAAACTTTTGGAATATGAGCAAGAAAATGATCTGCGCGTACTACTCGCAGAATCCATATCATAATTATCTTTATACACATAAATTTAGAATTAAAATAAAACTTATTTAACTTCATAAAATAATCTATTACTGAAATATTGTTATTATTATGGATCTTTTAAAGTATATCTACCCCAGACGATTGTAGCGAAATTTACATTATTTGGAACATAACCAGCCCCCCCCCCAAAAAAAAAAAAAAAAAAAAAAAAAAAAAAATATTTAAAAAGCAGAAAAACGAAAGGGAAATAAGTTATCGAGTTTTAAAAATCGAAAAAAGTAGCGAAAAATCCTGAAATGTAGCCAATTTAGTGGGAGTATGTTTTATAAATCTTCTCGTATATGGTTCATGTCTTTTCCCTTCATTTTTTTTTCCTAACAAACTAGTTCGATTTAACCTAACATTGACTTGAAGGGTAAATGTAGGTTTAACGGCCAGCAAATATACTGTTTATATATATATATTAAGCTAAGTTTATTGCGAAATAAAAATAAAAGCTGGAATTAAAAAACAGAGCCTGGTATAGATATAATTAAGAAGAAGCATTATTATTAATATTATTATTATTATTATTATTATTATTATTATTATTATTATTATTATTATTATTATTATTATTATTATTATGTATCTAACTGTAAGGTAATTTTTTTCCCTTTGTTATTTAGTTAACCGTATTACATTCTTGATATTTTATTTATATATATATAATATATATATATATATATATATATATATATATATATATATATATATATATATATATATATATATATATATATATATATATATATATATATATATATATATATATATATATATATATATATATATATATATATATATATATATATATATATATATATATATATATATATATATATATATATATATATATATATATATATATATATATATATATATATATATATATATATATATATATATATATATATATATATATATATATATATATATATATATATATATATATATATATATATATATATATATATATATATATATATATATATATATATATATATATATATATATATATATATATATATATATATATATATATATATATATATATTAAAAGAAAAGGACAGTAAAAAGAAAGGATAGAGAAGAGGGGGGGGGGAGGCAAGGAGGGGGAGAGTGATGCGGCTTCTTTGATTAGTCCTGTCTACGTAGTTGACGGAATCTTCAATAAACAGAGGTGTTTCCTGTCTCTAATGACGATTAGCTTTAAATTACTGCTCTTGCATACCTTTTTCAAATGACCTGAAAATAAATTCCTTGCACTCCTATTGTCAAAACCACATGCTCTCTCTCTCTCTCTCTCTCTCTCTCTCTCTCTCTCTCTCTCTCTCTCTCTCTCTCTCTCTCTCTCTCTCTCTCTCTCTCTCCCGAAGGTGTATCTTTCTTTTTTTTTATTCTCTTACATTATTTTTTGTTTTATTTTCCGTTATTAATAGCATTTATTTTTTCTGCTTATCTATCTAACTATATCTATTTTATCTATCTCAATTTATCTTTCTATATTTATTTATCATTATGCTTTTTTCTATATTAAATTTATTTATAATTATTATCTTACTTAAATACATAAAATATCAATCTACTAACCTACTTTTTTTTTATCTACTGATTTATCTACCTACCTATTACTTGTCTATCTCGATCTACTTTTATATCTAATGATATATATATATATATATATATATATATATATATATATATATATATATATATATATATATATATATATATATATATATATATATATATATATATATATATATATATATATATATATATATATATATATATATATATATATATATATATAAAATGACTTGGTCGTACCACTAATGTGAATTTTGAGGGCATATTTTTTTTTTCTTTTTTCTTTTTTATTTTTTTAAAGTTAAAAATTTTTTGATGTTTGTTGGGAATTATTTTATAGTCTCCTGAACCTCTTGTAGTATTGGAATTTTACGGCCACTGGGTCGAATACGGTTGTTTGATGCAGGAGTACATACTTAACGAAAGAAAAGAGTATTAATTTGGTAAAGAACTAACTCAAACTAGAACTAAATTTTGTATTTTATGATATAGTGTTCCAATTTTCTTGATAAATTAATATCGATATATCGATTATATTTCATAACTACCTTCGTTTCGAGGGGGAGGAGCCTCAGTAGAAAAATGGTCCTCTGCCATGCATATACTCAACGTATTTTGTCCATCCATTAAAAAAAAAAAAAAAGAGTTAAATCGAAGCTGCACAATATAAAATAAACACAAAATTACGTTGAAAAAGCAACGAGAGTGGTGGATTAGTAACCGATACCATACAGTTTTGGTATATGAGTCTAAACAGCGGTAGGAGGTGGAAAGTAGACAGTTACGTAATAACTAATTAAAAATAAAATTTGTATTCCTAAATTGTTCCATAAGTATACAAACTTCGAATGGATATCGAAGAAAATGTTCAGGTTAGATCAATACAAATCCTACACAAATATTTTTGAAGTTTCTCTCAACTAGTAATGACCACGTTAGGTTCATTTTAGGTTCAGGTTAGGTTTGTCATTCAGTTCATTTCAGGTTTAGGTAAGGTCTGTAATTCAGTTCATTTCAGGTTCAGATTAGGTTTGTCATTTAGTTAATTTCAGGTTAGGTCTGTTATTCAGTTCATTTCAGGTTACGTTTGTCTTTCAGTAAATTTCAGGTTAGGTCTGTCATTCAGTTCATTTCTGATTCAGGTTAGGTATGCCATTTAGTTCATTTCAGGTTCAGGTTAGGTCTGTCATTCAGTTCATTCAGTTCATTTCAAATTCAGGTTAGGTCTGCCATTCAGTTCATTTCAGGTTCAGGTTAGGTCTGTCATTCAGTTCATTTCAGGCTCAGGTTAGGTCTGTCATTCAGTTCATTTCAAATTCAGGTTAGGTATGCCATTCAGTTCATTTCAGGCTCAGGTTAGGTTCTGTCATTCAGTTCATTTCAAATTCAGGTTAGGTCTGTCATTCAGTTCATTTCAGGTTCAGGTTAGGGTTGTCATTCAGTTCATTTCAAATTCAGGTTAGGTCTGTCATTCAGTTCATTTCAGGTTCAGGTTAGGTCTGTCATTCAGTTCATTTGTCATTTAGTTAATTTCAGGTTAGGTCTGTCATTCAGTTCATTTCTGATTCAGGTTAGGTATGCCATTTAGTTCATTTCAGGTTCAGGTTAGGGTCTGTCATTCAGTTCATTTCAAATTCAGGTTAGGTCTGTCATTCAGTTCATTTCAGGTTCAGGTTAGGTCTGTCATTCAGTTCATTTCAAATTCAGGTTAGGTATGCCATTAAGTTCATTTCAGGTTCAGGTTAGGTATGCCATTCAGTTCATTTCAGGTTCAGGTTAGGTCTGTCATTCAGTTATTTCAGGTTCAGATTAGGTCTGTCATTCAGTTAGGTCCATAACTACTTATTGGTTATTCTCAATAATTTGTGCGTGACTCGGTTCCTAGCATTATAATATGACCTAGCCAGTTAATAGATAGTTAAGAACACTTAACCTATTTGTTACTGTGAAACGATCTTTTTTTTTCTAACCTCAAAATTTTAATAACTTATCAAAATTGATATAATTTCTTTTTATTTATATTGAAGTTCTCATCACACGGGCATTGCCCTATTCGATTAGATTAGGGGTTACCAACCCCTTGTTTTTTTGCTTGGACCCCTGAGTCCTTAACTTTACGTATTTGGACTCCCATATATTCATATGTAATAATCCCCAATTAAATAAACATTTTGACCTTGAGAACCCACTCAAAGCTTCTGTGGTCCCCTGGGGGTTCATGTGGATCCCGGTTTGGAAATCGAACCGGCGTCTTCCAACACGTGAGTCAAAGACTCTACCTTTATTCCACGGGAAAGGCATAATTGAATTATCAAAATTTTATTTTTTAAATTTTATGATTATATTATAGTCAGATAGTACAGTTCGCAAATACAATTAAAGAGATGACTTCACTATTAAAAATATTATATATATATATATATATATATATATATATATATATATATATATATATATATATATATATATATATATATATATATATATATATATATATTTATATATATATATATTATTATATATATATTGTTTGATGTTTGGGATTTCAGCGATAATATGACAAAGGAAATCAGAGGTATTTTCTAATAGGGAATTAAGAAAATTATTGTCACCTGTACGTGACGAATGAGGAAGGAGGATCACACAACAAAGAAATCGGAGTAATAACTCTGTAGCCTCAAAGAGAAAATGGTTCTTACGATAAATGGTTTAGAAATGTTGGGTTTTCTTGTTATATTAGGGAGAGAATGTGAGAGGGGAAGAAAGAAAATGTTGGGTCTTTGTGTTGTGAGAGGGAGAGAGAAATGATAGATCTTCGTGTTTTGGTAGAGAGAGAGAGAGAGAGAGAGAGAGAGAGAGAGAAGAAAAGAGAGAAATGTTGGATCTTCGTGTTATGAAAGAGGGAATGTGTGAGGGGAAGAGAGAAATATTGGATCTTTGTATCATGGGAGAAATAGAAAAGAAGGGAGAAATGTAGGATCTTCATGTTGTGGGAGATAGAGAAAGGGGGGAGGGGGATAGATTATCTAAAAGAAAAAGTTGTGACCTAAGAAGAGAAGAGATATGACCCGAGACGAAAAGAAAAGTGGAATAGAGAGGAATAGAGAAATAGAGAGATGACATAAGAAGGGGAAGAAATGTGACCTTAGAGAAGAGAGATTATCTAAGTGTGGAAAGGAGATAACCCAAGATAAGATATATATATATATATATATATATATATATATATATATATATATATATATATATATATATATATATATATATATATATATATATATATATATATATATATATATATATATATATATATATATATATATATATATATATATATATATATATATCACTTGTTGATGGAGCGACCTCTTATTTCCCTATTAATTATGGTGTTCCTCAGGGTTCTGTTCTATTTCCTACTTTATTCTTACTTTTCATCAGCAACCTCCTCAGCTGTACTTCTAACTCTGTTCATTCTTATGTCGAAGACTCAACTCCATTCTTCAACTCATTTCAAACCTGATCCCTCTTTTGTTTCTAGAGTTACTTCTCGTTTTCAATTTTCCGATTTCATTCTTGCCGATCAGGATGGGATTTCCCGGTGGGGCTACCTCAACCTTGTGAAATTTAACTCCTTGAAAACTCAACTTCTTCACATCTCTCTCTCTCTCTCTCTCTCTCTCTCTCTCTCTCTCTCTCTCTCTCTCTCTCTCTCTCTCTCTCTCTCTCTCTCTCTCTCTCTCTCTCTCTCTCTCTCTCTCTCTCTCTCTCTCTCTCTCTCTCAAAAACAACACTCAACTTTGCTATCTACTTCGACGGCTCTCCCGTCTCACCTGTGAACAACATAAATATTCTTGGTCTGAACATAAACAATAAATTATCTTGGAAACCTCATATCACGGCGGTTGCTAAGATGGTCTCTAAAAAGCTGGGAGTTCTGTTCAGATTGCGGGAATTTTTTTCTTCTGAACAGTTACTTCAATTATATAAGGGTCTTATACGTCCTTGTATGGAGTACTGTTCTCACATTTGGTGTGGTTCTTGTTTCACCCTTCCTTTTGAATAAGGTTGAGTCTAAGGTTAAGAGACTAATAAATTGTCCTTTACTTTTAAACTCCCTTGACTCTCTTTCTCTGCGACGTGACGTTGGCGCATTCTCTCTTTTCTATAGGTACTACAACGGCAAGTGCTCGAGGGAGTTGACCTCTCGCATTCCACCACCATTGCGTCGCCCTCGCAGCACAAGGGGTTCCTTGCTTGCACATGAATTTTGCATGAGCTTGGCAAACTCTAGGCATGCACGTTGTGGTACTTCCTTCTTTCCAGCTACCTCTGCTCTGTGGAACACCCTTCCTTCGTCTGTTTTTCCTGCTGTATTTAACCTACCTCTCTTGAATCCTCTGTCTGCGCCCACCTAAGGGATCTACAGTTAGGTTCGGAATTGGGTGGTTTTCTTTTACCTTTTAATTATACCCCTTCTTTGAAAAGGGCTCTGCCCGTGAATGGTGATGACATGTAAAAAGAATATATATATATATATATATATATATATATATATATATATATATATATATATATATATATATATATATATATATATATATATATATATTAGTGATGGATCGGATGTCATATTTTCCAATTTGCGGATGCGGATGCGGATGCGGATGTTGAAATTTTGCGGTGCGAGAAGTGCGGATGCGGATGCGGATGTTGAATTTTCGAAAGTGCGGATGCGGATGTTGAATTTTGATGCGGATGCGGATGCGGATGTTGAATTTTTTGCGGATGGATGAGGATGAGGATGCGGATGCGGATGCGGATGTTAATTTTGATGAGGATGCGGATGTGGATGTTATATTATATATATATATATATATATATATATATATATATAATATATATATATATATATATATATATATATATATTATATATATATATATATATATATATATATATATATATATATATATATATATATATATATATATATATATATATATATATATCTCACTATCACCTTTCCCACTTTCGTGAGGTGGTGCCCGCCACAATTCCCTTACAAACATAACTATTCTTACCTTTCAACGCTTTCACCACCTCCCTCCATCTCTGTCTCCACAAATCTTCTACCCTCGTCTAAACTCAAATTCCTTCCATCAAAATCACTCTCACTCCATCCATCCATCTCCACTTCGGCCTTCCCCTCCCCCCTACCCTTTCCCTATCTACATCGGATCTACGTACCTTGCCAACCATTCTGTTCTCTTTCATTCTTCACATATGTCCAAACCATTTTAGCACATCCTCCTCCTCTCTATCAATTACACCTTTCTTCCATTTACATATCTCCTTATTCTTTCATTTCTAATCCTATCAATCCTTCTCAATTTATATATCGCTCTCAAATCTTTCATCTCAAAGACATTGAAACTTTTTCTCGACCGAGCACTTATCGTCTATGTTTCACACACATACAATACAGAAGGTGAACACATACATTCAAACATTCTTATCTTTATTTCTTTCGAAATTTTTCCTTTCTTCCATACTTTTCTTAGGCCCCCCAATACTTTCATTCCTTCTACCACTCTGTTCTTTATTCCTTTTTTCCGTCCCACCCTTACCTTCCACCCAACATTACTAGATATTTGAATTCATTCACCTCCTCAAGTTTCCATTCTCACACTTCTACAAACCAATTCCTCCACTCCACATTTCCTCATCCCCACCTCCAATCCTCATAACTTTATTCTTCGCTGGATTGAATTTCAATCTCGTGTTTGCACATTTCCCTTCAAACTCTCTCACAAGTATTCTCATCTTTTCTCCAGATTCTGCCACCAACACATGCCGCATCATCTGCAAAAAGTAAAACATTCACTTCACATTCACCCTCCATATTTCTCAACGTAATACTCTTCCCTTCTCTCTCCATTTTTCTAAGTAAACCATTCATCAATAGATTAAATAACATGGAGATATTACAAACCCCTGTCTCAATCCCACTCCTATGCTAAACCAATCCGATAGTTCTCTCTTCACCCTCACTCTTGATCAATTCGCATAATATATAATATATATATATATATATATATATATTATATATATATTATATATATATATATATATATATATATATATATATATATATATATATATATATATATATATATATATATATATATATTAGTGATGGATATGTCATATTTTCTAATTTATATGGATGCGATGTCGAATTTATGCGGATGCGGATGCGGATATGAATTTTTGAAATATGCGGATGCGGATGTTGAATTTCCGAAATGCGGATGCGGATGCGGATGTTATTTTCGAAAATATATATATATGCTATATATGCGGATGCGGATATATATAAATATATATATATATATATATATATATATATATATATATATATATATATATATATATATATATATATATATATATATATATATATATATATATATATATATATATATATATATATATATATATATATATATATATTATATATATATATATATATATATATATATCACAGGATATCGATAGATGAGGTAATAATTAGGTTATGCATTTTGATAATATATTATGTTGAATATCTCACCAGATATACTTGCAATAATTTGACCGTGTATCTTATTTAAAAAATAAAATAAAATAAAAAAATGTAAAAAAGTAAAAAAAAAATAAAAAATAAAAGTAAAATATATTTATATGCCCGTTGATTTTAATTACAAGTTTTTTTACCGCAAAAATACGAATAATTGCAATGCATATGGAAGTTTTTTATTATTATTTTGTCATCACATGTTTTACATCGAAACATACGTTCATACGTGTACGTTCGTAGACACACACATACGTACGCACACGTTATGTCTGAAATGTTGGAAGATTTCCATCGATAGACATGTATGTGTCAGTCTGGATTTAGGTTTTTTATTTTAATAAGTATAGGTTATTGAAAAACACTTCCGGTTTTTTTGTTTTTTTTATAATCCGTAAAAGATTGTTTTTTTATGTATTTATTTATTTATTTTCTTGTTAAATTTCGTTGAAAATCCTCAACACACAGAAACATATGTTTGAAGAGGTTTTTTCATAATATTAATGCAGTACATTGCAAGAATTGTCCTAACGAATCGTTGGGACAAGTGGCAGAAATGTCACAACAAAATTTTCAATAGAGAAAAGACATGCTAAGCATAAGAATGTCGCTTCATCAATTTATTTTTTAATACAAAAATAACCTGTATAGATGTTCAATTTAAGGCGTTCAAGCTTGTTTAGGTGTTAAATTTAAGACCGTCAAACCTACATAGATGTTAAATCTAAGGAAGTCAAATCTGTATAAAGTGCTAAATTTAAGACCGTTAAACCACATAGATATTAAATCTAAGGAAGTCAAATCTGTATAGGTGTTAAATTTAAGACCGTTAAACCTATATAGATATTAAATCTAAGGAAGTCAAATCTGTATAAAGTGCTAAATTTAAGACCGTTAAACCTATATAGATATTAAATCTAAGGAAGTCAAATCTGTATAAAGTGCTAAATTTAAGACCGTTAAACCACATAGATATTAAATCTAAGGAAGTCAAATCTGTATAAAGTGCTAAATTTAAGACCGTTAAACTTACATAGATGTTAAATCTAAGGAAGTCAAATCTGTATAAAGTGCTAAATTTAAGACCGTTAAACTTACATAGATATTAAATCTAAGGAAGTCAAATCTGTATAAAGTGCTAAATTTAAGACCGTTAAACTTACATAGATGTTAAATCTAAGGAAGTCAAATCTGTATAAAGTGCTAAATTTAAGACCTTTAAACCTATATAGATATTCAATCTAAGGAAGTCAAATCTGTATAAAGTGCTAAATTTAAGACCTTTAAACCTATATAGATATTCAATCTAAGGAAGTCAAATCTGTATAAGTGCTAAATTTAAGACCGTTAAACCTATATAGATATTAAATCTAAGGAAGTCAAATCTGTATAGGTGTTAAATTTAAGACCGTTAAACCACATAGATATTAAATCTAAGGAAGTCAAATCTGTATAAAGTGCTAAATTTAAGACCGTTAAACCACATAGATATTAAATCTAAGGAAGTCAAATCTGTATAGGTGTTAAATTTAAGACCGTTAAACCTATATATGTTAAATTTAAGAGGTTGGCTACAAATAAGGACAAAAGAGTGGAGGCTTTGAATCAAAAAGTTTTAGGATTATTTCCCAGTTGAAATGGAAAGATGAAGATTAGATTTTGTTAATATGCATAGAAAGTTACGTATACACTTAATAAGCCGTTTTCTATTCGTCCACATACTTCCTAAAATATTTAGATGCTCGCTATTTTTGTAAGGGCTTTTTAAGACCTTTTTAAAGAGCATCTTACGATTTGCATAATAGAACGGTTTTTCAACATTTTCTAAAATATATATTTTCTCGTCAGCTGAATCCAATTCACTTATAAGCAGCCAAAACGAAATAATAATAAAGCTTATTATTGTTGACAAATTAAGAAGACATAGTTACTAAAGAAAATATTTTATGATAGTCTTAATTAAATTATGCAGCCTACTAGTATTCTTTTTTGTTTCGTATAAAAATAAAATATAAATAATCTTGAAAATCACAATATATTTTAACAAATTTACTAAAATAAACTAAAAAAATTGGTGTCCTTATGACTTACACGTATCAGTCTATATTTTGTAAAATGTAATGGTGGTTACTAACTGTTTTTATTTTTAGGTTTTTGCGCTTCACAATATTTTTAGCTTAATAAAGTTTGCTTTTTTTCTAGATAATTTTTAGGTTTTTGCGCTTCACAATATTTTTAGCTTAATAAAGTTTGCTTTTTTTTCTAGATAATTTTTAGGTTTTTGCGCTTCACAATATTTTTAGCTTAATAAAGTTTGCTTTTTTTTCTAGACAATTTTTAGGTTTTTGCGCTTCACAATATTTTTAGCTTAAAGTTTTTTTTTTCTAGATAATTTTTAGGATTTTGCACTTTAGAATATTTTTAGCTTAATGAAGTTTGCTTAAAATTTGGGTTTTTTTTTTAAATGAAATTTATAAAAAAAAAAAAAGAAAAATAAAAAAAAAAAAAAAAAAAAAAAAAAAAATAAAAAAAAAACAGATGGTGACGTCATTTTTCTGCGAAAATTGAGGTATTTTTAAGCCTAAAGTGACGAATGTTTTTCTCAAAAAGTTTTAGGAAACTAAATATTTAGTAAACAGTGAACGAATAAAAAAACGGCTTATAATTATATAAATGTTCCAACAAAATTTCCTATACAGAAAAGACGTTACGAAATAAAAAAAGTAGCTCCACCGATTTATTT
>SEYY01002215.1:210000-225000 GCA_009176605.1 Armadillidium nasatum | reverse complement strand
TTGCCTTTGCGTATGTGTTCATCAAGGTAAAGCAGTAAAATTGTTGCCTGTCTATTGCCTTTGCGTATGAGTTCATCACGTAAAGCAGTAAAATTGTTGCCCGAAACCGGTTTTCAGTTTTTATCAATTGTTTTAAGAAAGTGGTCTTGTACTCTGTGTCCAAAGCTCTAACTCGTGAACTGCGATTGTTTGAATTTTGAATTGACATTTTTGCCACTTTTCCCAACGATTCGTTGGGACATTTTTGCCACTTTCCCAACGATTCGTTGGGACAATTTTTACAGTGTATGAAAGTGCTTTTCTATCTTAGACAAACACTAATCAATCAATTTGGCAATAATAAACATTGTTGACCTGTGTCAATTAAGTAAATTTAAAATTAATTAAATTAATTAATTTTAATTATATTTTATTAATTTTATAATTATAAAATAAATTAATAGAATTAAAAATCTATTTACTAAATTTTCTACTTGTCTAAATAAATTTTTTAAAATATATTTTTTTTTAAAAGTTTTTTTGGAAAAAAATGAAATAAATAAATAAATCAAGTTAAAAATTATTATATTTTTAAATTACATTTAGTTAATAATAAAATAAAGGATTACTAAGAAATACAAAGCTTAAAGATACCCCCCCCCCTTGCATACAATAAAATAAAATCTCTTCATACAATTGAGGGGGGTATCATGGGGGAATCTTTTTTTAAGGGGGGAGGGGGAATAGTTGTTTAGGGTTTGAAATGTTTTACATTTATTTTGCTAATCGTGAAGTTATTTGTGTATGTGTGTGTGTGTGTATGTTTTAAGAAGGTATTCGAGTGCTGCATTATTACCGACGTACTTTTGAGTCTTATGGTAATAGATGTATTTAAGATACAGTTAAGACTATATATATATATATATATATATATATATATATATATATATATATATATATATATATATATATATATATATATATATATATATATATATATATATATATATATATATATATATATTCCTAGAAGTGTAGGAATCTAAAACTCCCTTTTAATACAACCAGGATTTTTTTTTCTGTGTAAGGGTGCGATTTGTCCCTATATGGAGTACACGTATAATGTATATAGGCATATCCTATATACGAGATCTTTCACAGCCTAAACTTTTTGTCACTCTAACAGACTTCCTTTCCAGTTCCGTTCTGTCTGTTGTATATCTCCAACACAAAGGAAAAAATAAAGTACGTATCACATCCTCATCTCTTTCTCTGCTCAACTCTATAACCGTAGAGTCCAGGGGTGGGCAACCTTTTTGAGAGTGCGTGCCAAAATTGGCAGAATCCCTGACTCCAAATTTTTCCACGTACCAACTAAAATTATTTTGTAACATAATATTTGATATATTTTTAGTATTTGACGAACTTTTATGCATTTGTATGACTAAAACACAATAAAAAAGATATTAAATATAATCTACTGCTGATTTTAAATCATTTATAAACAATGTACAAAAAATGAAACCTATTTATTTACCTTTAAAATTTAATTTAAACAGTCCTGAACCTTTGCCACCTTCAAAGGAAAACATCAAATAACACTTGAGACGGAAAATTTGTGACTCTTTTAATATATCATCAGATACTCCCTAAAAAAAAAAAAAAAATTTGGTTAACGTGCAAGGAAAAAATCGGCGTACCACGTTTGGCACGCGTGCCAATGGTTGCCCACCCCTGCGCCTGGACAAAATCGCCATTCTCATTCTAACATGTATCCTACTAATGGGAATCTGGAGACCGCTTCCTTCGTCAATATTTTTTACTTCCTTTAATTTAAGCGCTTTTAAACGTCGTGCGCGTTCGACACTACCTCTCCTCTTACCCGAACAATGATTTTTTGAAACGTCGTGCGCGTTCGACACTACCTCTCCTCTTACCCGAACAATGATTTTATGATTTCTATTGATATTCTTCTTTAGCGGATTGTACGTGAATTTGACCCTTTATTTACCAGTATATATATATATATATATATATATATATATATATATATATATATATATATATATATATATATATATATATATATATATATATATATATATATATATATATATATATATATATATATATATATATATATATATATATATTATTTTGTGGAGTAAACATTTGTATTAGAAATATTTTCTCGTAATTTTGTAAGTAAATTTCTCATCCCTCTTTCAGTGAATATTTTTTTTTATGTAAAGTAATAGAAAAATTGTTAAGTACTAGCTAGAGTAGGCGAAGTTCCACCGAGTTCGGAGATCACGACAAGGGAATTGTAATCATACGAATCAAAGGCATTTCCTGATAAGGGTTTTGTTCGAGTGTTGCCTTTTTTTCAGGGCCATACCTCCCGCATCTGGAAGTTGTGCACCAGCAAATCACCTCACTACTAATCATCTTTTCATACCACACTAAACCAAGAAAGTTTGTACAGCATTACACCAAAATCAGAGTTCCGAACGGCTCTAAGTTCCTAAATTTTGAGCTAAACCACACATACCATCGTACCATTTCTTTGACAAACCCTACACCCTACTTCCTTACAGTGTAAAGTAACTGTAGTGAATTATCTGTAAAGTGTTTTTTTTTTTTTTTTTTTTTTTTTTCTTTTTTTTTATTCAAAGAAACAATCTTTATTTATTTTACATTCTTGCAGACGAATTTACCATTCATTATTCACAAGGCAAAATTTAGTCTGAAAATTCGATATATTATTATTATTATTATTATTATTATTATTATTATTATTATTATTATTTTTATCTGGCAAATATTTTTGATTGCTAAATATATTTTCAACATAATTTAAGATTTTTGAAATATTATTATATATATATATATAATATATATATATATATATATATATATATATATATATATATATATATATATATATATATATATATATATATATATATATATATATATATATATATATATATATATATATATATATATATATATATATATATATATATATATATATATATATATATATATATATTATATATAATATATATATATAAATATAATGATGCATCGGATGTCATATTTTCTCATTTGCGGATGAGGATGTTGAATTTTGGTGAAGTGTGGATGCTGATATTGAATTTTTGAAAGTGGGGATGAGGATGCGAATGCGTATGCCATCATATATATATATATATATATATATATATATATATATATATATATATATATATATATATATATATATATATATATATATATATATATATATATATATATATATATATATATATATATATAATTGAAATAGCCTCTTTCCTAATTTAGAAATGTTAAAGCCAATACTAAGGGTTTCCACAAACTCATTTAATTCACTGTGAACGTTTCACATCGTATCTCGGTCCGTCTTCAGCACAAACTATATTTTACAAATTTCTAGTTTAAAATACTGTAAAAATATAAATTCATTTACTATATATAGGATATTAAAATAGTAATAATTACAATAAAATAATAAAAATAAAGAATATTGATATTGAATAACATAAATAAAAATAAAAAGGCTAGACTATTTTGAAAAAAAGGACTTCATTATTGAGTGAAAAGGACAATAGAAGAAGCTTTATCATTTAAGGATGGGGAATGAGTTTTTATATATAAAACTCCAATATCCTACGATCAAGAAGGGAAGACGCGTACTGAAGGATAGAGAAATTAGAAGAAGAAAATGAGTGGGTATCTTTGGTCTTTTATGGCAGAGTGTTCAGTAGAACAAAGAGGAAGGTCAGTTCTAAAGGAAGCTTCTCTATGCTTATCAATCCTCACTTTTAATTGTAGACCAGTTTGGACTACATACGCCGCATTACGGATGGCACACTTATTAAATAAATTAACTAATGAGAGTCTGAGAAGCAATGGGTGAGATACCTTGTGTCTGAAGAAAGTATGAATTGAGAGGGAGTTATAATTTATAAGAATGAACTGGCATTTGGGGAATGTAGCTTCAAGTATAGTACGAATATTTCTATTAAGTTGAGCTGAAATTGATCATATATACAGAAGTTTTAAGTATATTTTTTGTTTGGGTACAGTAGGAAAATGAAGAGTGGGTGTGAAGATATTAGTGAAAAACTCGTTAATACTTTTTTCCATTTGGAATTTTAGGAATAAATTAAAATGGAAAAGTATTTTAATAAATTCCATCTCTGAATGGATATATATATATATATATATATATATATATATATATATATATATATATATATATATTATATATATATATATATATATATATATTATATATATATATATATATATATAATATATATATATATATATATATATATATATATATATATATATATATATATATAATATATATATCAGATTTCTTCTACTATAATTTTTACATCCCTCCCCCAATTTCCCTGTTTTATTTCCCCCTACCCCATTGAAAAAATTTTAAAAATATTTTTTATTTATTTTTTTCTTTTTCGTTAATTTTCTTTCAAGCTATTTTTTAGCGTTCAGAAAAATAACGTTTTTATTTTGCGTTGGAAAAAAAATCATGTCAACTGAGGATCTCTCTCTCTCTCTCTCTCTCTCTCTCTCTCTCTCTCTCTCTCTCTCTCTCTCTCTCTCTCTCTCTCTCTTTTCAATAGTTTATCTACCGTTCTTTCTGAGTTTGTCTGTCAACCTTTTTTTTTTTTTTTTTTTGATATAAATGTCCATCAGTTCTTTCTGTGTAAATCTGTTTTTCTCTTTTTTGACTTTTTTTGCTTTAACTGTTTGGGCGTATATGTGTGTGTTTGTTCCTGTAGTGGGAAATCTAGAAGACCTACAGGATACCCACTATATTCGAGGAAACTTACTTGTTACATTATCAAATGCCTACGATAATCGGTATACAGCGTTTGAAAGTGTATCAGTCAAAAGAAGTGGTTAAAATTGAGGAATTAGCATCGGTTGAGTTTACAGTTAGCAAGTTGGACAGAGAAAGGATGAGACTGTGTATACAGACAGACAAAGATATAGAACAGGAAGAAGGAATAGAGTTGGATTTGCTGTGAAGATAAGTTTTAAACTAATTGCAACTGCTACTGTGTTGAGTTGAGAGAGAGAGAGAGAGAGAGAGAGAGAGAGAGAGAGAGAGAGAGAGAGAGAGAGAGAGAGAGAGAGAGAGAGAGAGAGAGAGAAATGATTCAATAAATCACTGAAACTGAATCGAATTTCAAGACGAGGTACTCTAGAACTTTCTAGAATATTTTGGATTCTAGATTCAGAGGTTGCCAACCGCACATCATGCAAATTTTTTTTTTTCTTCTTTTTTTTCTCTTTTTTTTTTCTTCTTTTTTTTCTTCTTTTTTTTTGTTTGTTAATTAATGTGCCAAAAATCTTGAGAAAATGTGAAAAATCGTATATTCTGGGTATATTATAGGACTATAATTATGTTTAATATCAAATATAGAAAAAAGCTCAATGTACCAAGTGAAATGTTCCTGTGCACCATGGGTTCCCTTGTTTTATTTTTAGTAGTAGTACCACTTTAGTACCACTCTTAATAATAGTAGTAGTATTATACTTCAGTTATGTGTATTTCTTAAGTTTATAAATTGATATTTACCTTTAAATAAAAAGGGTATTACTGTAGTAACATTTATACAAATTTGAAGATACAAATGCATGGCACACAAACATTTTTTTATATAATTATAATTTTTAAACTAAATTAAAAGTATTTTTAGTGAAGAGTAGATTAATTATTATATTATTATTTATTATTATTATTATTATTATTATTTATTATTATTATTATTATTTATTATTATTATAATTATAATTATAATTACAATTATAATTATAATATTATTATTATTATTATTATTATTATTATTATTATTATTATTATTATTATTATTATTATTATTATTATTATTTAAAATCATTTACGAATGTATTGATCAGAAAACCAGCTTTTTTCCATTTAATCGATTTCATTTAGGGTTAATCGATAATCATATCGAATAATCGATACGTTTTAGTATCATTTTACTATTTATCGGTGATAGACAATCAAAGTTATTTGTTAACAGATCAATGCACTACAATAGAAGAGGAAGAAGAAGAAAAAAAAGGAGAACAATACGATTAAATAATATAATTAAATGTTTTTTTTCGTTCTATAGTACCGTTTTGAAGGAAAAAAAGACGTATAATTCTACATAAGCTAACCTAATTTTATCTTAACCTTACTTAACCTAACTTAACCTTACCTAACCTAACTTAACCTAACCTAACTTAACCTTACCTAACCTAACTTACCCTAACCTAACTTAACCTTACTTAACCTAACTTAACTTTACCTAACCTAACCTAACTGTGCCTAATCTAACCTAACTTAACCTTACCTAACCTAACTGTGCCTAATCTAACCTAACTTAACCTTACTTAACCTAACTTAGCCTAATCCAACCTAACCTAACTTCAGATCAGTTAAACACATTTTAAACAAATTAAAAATCAAACGGTAAAGTATACTGGAAATTAGTTGATAAAATTAGTACGTGAATGAAAGAAAATTGCTAATATGGAATACTTAAATTATTAATGAAACATAAAATAGACATATATATATATATATATATATATATATATATATATATATATATATATATATATATATATATATATATATATATATATATATATATATATATATATATATATATATATATATATATATATATATATATATGGTGATGGTGTGAATAAGTTTTTCTACCGATGGAAAAAAGGTATGAGAACCCACATGAATCCAATCATAATAGAAGAAACAACCCAGCATCCAAATAAAGTGCCGACATACCTTGAAAAGCGAAATGAAAATACAAGTCATAGTTCCAGCCTTTGCCTGTAGAGTAATATAAAAGAATATATATATATATATATATATATATATATAACAGTTAAGTATAGGGTGAGGGGGCCAGGGGATTGGAGGATCAAGAATTGATGAGAATGGGGGGAAATTGAAGTCACGATTTGGGGCTAAGGAGCTCATAGCCCCATTGCAGAAACAATAATATAAGAGAGAGTCAGTGAGATTGAGATTGTTGATAAAGTTTAGACTCCATTCTTCCATGGAGTATTAATAGAACCGACTTAATTAAGCGGCGCGTACTCCATACAGGAACGAACAATGACATAATTCAGAGAAATTGGGGTGGTGTGATAAGTTTTAAAGTGACTTTAGAATATCTAGTCGATTTCTTGGGACGCCATTTTTTTCAAGAAAATCACGAAAAATAACACGACTGAATATTTAAGGACAGAAGGAAGTCTAAATTGAGTTTTTGAGTTACTGAAAACAACTACATGTTTTAGTGTTAGAAGAGATTTTGCACAATTCTGGGATTAAATATTTGTTGTTATATATATATATATATATATATATATATATATATATATATATATATATATATATATATATATATATATATATATATATATATATATATATATATATATATATATATATATATATATATGTGGGCATGGAAGATAATTGAACAACTACATATATAATGTTAATGTATTTCTTCTGGAATTATAAGTATGCGATTACAGTACATTCTTTACGTATATATATATATATATATATATATATATATATATATATATATATATATATATATATATATATATATATATATATATATATATATATATATATATATATATATATATATATATATATATATATATATATATATATATATATATATATATATATATATATATATATATATATATATATATATATATATATATATATATATATATATATATATATATATATATATATATATATATATATATATATATAAAGCAAAACTTACGAAATATGCAAATTACATTTTTAATAAGTTAAAAAAAAAAAAAAAAAAAAGATTTTTTTTTTTTTTTTAAAGCAAAAAAAAAAAAAAAAAAATAATAAATATACATAAATAATAAATAATTGAATATAGATAACTAAAATAATATTTGCAAAAAAAGTTATAAAAATAAATAACTTAAATTTTTAATACTATTTCTTGCTAACAGGTCACCTCTCTCTCTCCTCTGATATATATATATATATATATATATATATATATATATATATATATATATATATATATATATATATATATATATATATATATAATATATATATATATATATATATATATATATATATATATATATATATATATATATATATATATATATATATATATATATATATATATATATATATATATATATATATATATATATATATATATATATATATATATATATATATATATATGAGTTAAACGTGAAATTACAGGGACTGGGTTTCCTGTTGGACTTTTCATTTGCCGTAGTCGTGCAAGCGCGCCCTGGTTACTTTATTAAGATTCTATTCTTTATCTTGCTCTGTGCTTAATACTAAGGAGTAGGGCTAGTTTAAGTCGTCAGAGACCCCCCCCCCTTAGTTGTTAGTAAAGAAGCGACGCATTGCACCCCCAAATTAGTCCGATTTAAGTGCCAGAAAGTACGCTTAGAGCATGGTGGATCTGTTGGAAAGAAAGCATTATAATTAAGAGCTAAAGATTATGGTCAGAGTTACCGATAGGTGGGAAAAGGATGTTTTTATATCTAGGAAGAGTACTGGTGAAGCATAAATCAAGTGTATTCAAGAACTGGTTAGGACGATCTAGAATGTGTGTGGGTTCCCTAATCAACTGCTCCAGATCGTTGAGAATACTGAATGATTTGGCCTCCTTCCCAACTATATCAATGTGAGAGGAGCCCAACCACTCATTGTGGGCTATTTTCCAAATTCAAATAAACTAGGAAATCCATTAATAACGTCATCTCATTTTCTACATTCTCATAAGAAAGTTGCTAGATTTAAATCAGTTGACCAATCACAGACTGAAATCGTTTGAAATCATGTCTACATCATCAAAACTCTTAATGTGCCGTTATCCAGACTTTCATAGCATTATTTTTCATTACTTTATATATTTTTCATACTATGCTAATCAAAGTAGCGTTGTTTTGGTTTGCTAGACCTATATACTGGTTCTTACTTTATCAATCTTGATGCGTGTTAATTTTTTTAGAGAGTAAGTTCACTATTATTATTATTATTAGTAAACATCAAAGTGATATTATCAGCTATAAGACGAAAGAATCTAATTTTTTTAATGAGATTCAGAAAAGGAATAAATAGAATTAAATAAATTTAATAGGGAAATGAATAAAAAAATAATTTTTTTAAATAATAATAATTTATTTAATTTATATTTGTGACTATTTTTCGATAGCATTATAATACTTATGTATAGGAAATTTAACTTAAATTTTTTTTAACCCCATTCAATATAAATCAGTCGTTAGTTTTCAAATGCTCACTGAAATGTTTTTTTTTGTTTTTTTTGTTGTTGTTGTTGTTGTTGTTGTTGTTGTTGTTGTTGTTGTTGTTACACTCGTTTATCACATCCTCAGAGTGTCCTTGAGTATGATTTGGCTCATTCCGATTTCTTTAAGGTAAGAATTAGTAAAAGGCGAATTAATCCATATACATATTCTTTAGTTTTAAATGCACAGTCCATTCTTTTAGACTCAACGGTCTACACTGTCACCAATAAGTCAAATGGCAACATGACCTCTGTGCTGTATCGTCTGATATCGTTTCGTGTAAAATCTGTCAAATCGGGGGTTCGATACCATTTTTTGTGTGAAACTTGTACTCTTGAACATTAGAATGTTTGAACATTATAAAAATGTAGACATTTAAAAGCCACGCGGGCCTATCAAAACTCTCCCAGTTAAGACAAATAATTAATGGTAATACTAATACATGCAATAAAGACTAGGTCTATCTATCCCTAGTTATCAGTTCATTCATGCAAAGTAAGATAAAAATAAAACTAAGCTCCTACATATATTTAGTAAACCTAACTAATAACATACAACATATTACATATGCAACATGCACTTAGGTTTAGTCAGAAACGAGTCTAAAATTCATAGGCTTAGTCTCAAGCTGGTCTAAATATCCAATATATCAGCCAATTTGGCTTAGTCAGGTTAAACTATATGATACCTAAACTATCCATATATCTATCTAGACACCTTTTAAATGTTGCAAGAAAATCACGGTCAACAATCTCCTGTAGCAAGCCATTCCAAAAATTACTCCTATTGCTGAAAGAGCATATTCTTTGATTGAGATGGCATGACTTCTTTTTAATTTTCTTATCATGCCCTCTAGTTTCTCTTCCATGGTCCACTAAAAGTATTTTTCAATCTCTGTATTACTGTCAGATGCAAATATTTTGTAAACTTATATTATATTCGCTTTGAGAAATCTTTCAACTGAGAACATTCCCACCTCCTTCAACCTCTCCTCATAGCTCTTACTCTCGAAGCCAGAAATCATCCTTGTTGCTCGACATTTTACTCTCTCCAGCATATCTATGTCTTTTCTTAAATGAGGAGCCCAAACCTGTGCTCAATACTCTAATGCTGGCCTAACATAGCTATTATATAGCTTGCTTATAACCTCTTTGCTCTTGTAAACTACATTGCTTATTATTATCTCTTGAAATCTCATTAGCTCTATTCATTGATTCCAAACATTTGATCTCCCACTTTCAGATTACTGCTAATAATCACACCTAAATCTTTTTCTTGGTCCAGTCTCAAGCCAATCCCCATTCATATCATAATTAAATTTTTCATATGAGTAACCTACATGAAGAACTTTACATTTTTTACTATTAAAATTCATTTGCCACTTATCTGCCCATCCAAGGAGTCTGTGTATTCACTTTGAAGCTTTGTACATCCATCATTACCCCTTCCTGAGGTGACCACTTTGGTACCATCTGCAAACTTAGAAACCTTACATTTAAGACCTTTGTCTAAATCATTTATAAATATGAGGAACAATAGTGGTCTTAGCACAGAAACAGTTCTAATAATTTTTTTAATGAAATATTTTTTTTTTCAGATGAATTTTTGTGGGGGGAAATAGCTAATGAATAAAAATTAAAAAAATTGACATCGATAGATAGTTCAAACTAATATCTTAAGAAGTGCAACTAGTATTTTAACTCATATACATATATATATATATATATATATATATATATATATATATATATATATATATATATATATATATATATATATATATATATATATATATATATATATATATATATATATATATATATATATATATATAGTTTAACATGAAACTACAGGAACTGATCCCAACCGAACTCTTCATTTGTCGTAGTCGTGCAAGCGCGCCCTGGTCACTAACAAAAACTCCATTATGTGCGCATTTAAACGCGCATGTTTCGATGCAACAATTACGGTATTGATTTAAATGACAATAATGGTCATAAACATTGTTAACCTTTCCCATATCCTGTATAAACATACGTATTACGCAAAAAAACTTTATCATGTGGTTTTCACATTCAAGTCTTTGCCTTGAAGACCACCCGCGGTGAGAGGTAAATTCAAAGGTATATATATATATATATATATATATATATATATATATATATATATATATATATATATATATATATATATATATATATATATATATATATATATATATATATATATATATATATATATATATATATATATATATATATATATATATATATATATATATATATATATATATATATATATATATATATATATATATATATATATATATATATATATATATATATATATATATATATATATATATATATATATATATATATATATATATATATATATATATATATATATATATATATATATATTGCACGCGTTTCCGAACGTGCGTGTGTGTTTGAATAACTTAAGCACTAATGACTATATTTATGGTTTTTATAATTACAAAAGAAACGTAATACATTCATTTAAATAATTAAAAAATTATTATATAATTTAACTTCCTTCCCGCAAACTAGCGCTATCATCGGAAGTGGGCGGAGCCAAAACTATTTTTTTTGGATAAAGCTTGTAAAGCACAGTATAATAATAATAATAATAATAATAATAATAATAATAATAATAATAATAATAATAATAATAATAATGATAATGATAATGATAATGATAATGATAATAATAATAATAATAATAATAATAATAATAATAATGATAATGATGATAATGATAATAATAATGAAGATAATAATAATAATAATAATAATAATGATAATAATAATAATAATAATAATAATAAAATGATATTAAAAACAACAATAATAATAATAATAATAATAATAATAATAATAATAATAATAATAATAATAATAATAATTTCACAATTTTTACAATTTCACAAAACTTTATTCAGGAAGTGGTACATTTAAAGGTTTGTTGTGTAATAGTAGATCCTATACTACTAAATTCAAAAATAATAGTAATAATAATATTGTGACTGTCTATTATTCAAAAATAATAGTAATAATAATATTGTGACTCTCCAGTTCTTCGAAAAGATACTGCTAGGGGAAAACTCTGTGGTTTCATTTGAGCCTCAATGGTAATATTATGTATAATTTTAATTCATTTAGCAACTACAGTTATGGTAATAAAACTCTAGAAATATTAATGATAGAATCAATCATGCAATTAACAATAACAGAGACGTTATTTATGATGTTTGCTACAAAATACTAACAGAAATAGTAGCGATGGTGATATTTACTCTAATAATAATAATAATAATAGTAGTTATGAAATTAATATAATTATAATGATAATAATAATAATAATAGTAATTATGAAATTAATATAATTATAATGATAATAATAATAATAATAATAATAATAATAATAATAATAATATCTAATTTTAATAAACAATGGTAATAGCAATGATGATGCTGATAAAATAATAATAGAAATAGTAATAATAATAAAAATAATAACATAATAATATGTTGTAATTATTATCATCATTATTATTCTGATTATGCATATTTATAGTTATGACAATAACAACAGTAAAAGTAATATTAATAATAATATAGTTACATATGGGGTTAAACTACTAAAATAATAATAATAGCAATAGTAGTAAAATACAACAGCACTTCTGAGATTACTTCTATTTATATTAAAAATTTACGATGATAATAATAATAATAATAATAATAATAGTAATAATAGTAATAATAATAATAATAATGGCAGTAGTAAAAATAGAGAATAATAATCATAATACTGATTCCAATAATAGAAATAATAATAGTGATTTCTGTAGAATATCTAATTTTAATAGTAATAAGAAAAATAATAATAATAATAATAGTAATAATAATTAAAAATAATTGTAACAATTTTAGAAATAATAATGATAAAAATAGTAATAATAATTAAAAATAATTGTAACAATTTTAGAAATAATATAATAATAATAATAATTGCCAAAATAATAATAATAATTTTAATAATAATAATAATAATGATGATTATGCTAACAATAATACTAGCAATAATATTAATAATGATAATACTTATAATAATAGTATTAACAATAATAATAATAATAATAATAATAATAATAATAATAATAATATAATAATATATAATAATAATAATAATAATAATAATAATAATAATAATAATAATTTATGTACATTTTTTAAAAATTTAATTATAATAATAATAATAATAATAATAATAATAATAATAATAATAATAATATTTTCTTTAGTTGCGGTACTAGTTTGCTACCGGAAGAATATTATGTAGTTCTTGTATTCTTCCGCCTATTTGTAGCAATTTATATAGATCTTTCGAACCAGATAACTGTTTTATTTCAATTTTACTTACTTTATTTATTTATTTTTTAAATGTTGTATTTTTTTTAATTTATTTATTTATTTATTTTGGTAAAGTGTATACACATTATTAGCTTATAGACAGCAGGCCTACTAAATTATAAAACTTAAAACAAGTAGGCCTAATAATATTTAGGCCTACTTATTTTAATTTTTATAATTTTCTCTGAGTAACAACTCACAGAAAATTATAAAAGTTTTTGTTTTTAATTCATATAAATTTTTTTATTTTTTTTAAATAATAAACAAATTTTACAGATAAATATATTATATGACCATTTTTTTTAGTATTATTATTTATTACTTAGATAAAGGAAGTTTAACATTACTTCTAAACCCCATTCACCCTAAACCTGTTTTAAATATGGGCCAATTTTGGAATCGTTTTGGTAATACTATAAAAATTCCACCCTACTCGCCCCTACCCCTTCTACCCTCCTTACCCTCCCCCCCCCATCTCTCGGGAAAAAATATATGGTCAAGCAATAAAAAAAGATTCGTTTATTATAGAAACGTGAAAAAAAAATTTATTTTCTATTAGAAATTCTTTCAAAATAAATAAATTAAATAGAATAAAAGTATATTTTTGTTCCGTTCCAGCAATATCGGAGCTGTGGAATAATTATATAATTAATTAAATAAACGATTTATTGCTGGTAATGAAATTCCTGAGCAATCTATGTATTATTATTATTATTATTATTATTATTATTATTATTATTATTATTATTATTATTATTATTATTTTAAATAATAATAATAATAATAATAATAATAATAATAATAATAATAATAATAATAATACTATGATTTATTTAGCGCCGATTGAATTTTTTTTTCATTAACATTTTTAATGCGTTTATAATAATAAATTATTAATAGAATAAAAATTGAGAATTAAATAATAAATACCAAATACCAGTACCAAGTATTAAGTATTACCTATCAAATACTATTACTAAATACTAATACCATCATAATACTAAACACCAAATACCAATACCAAGTATAAAAGTATTAGTATCAGATACCAATGCCAAGTATTAAGTATTAGCTACCAAATACCAATACTAATTACCATATCGCAATA
>SEYY01002215.1:197500-200000 GCA_009176605.1 Armadillidium nasatum | reverse complement strand
TGATATTTTGATGCTTCGATGTTTTAAAGTTTTAATGTTTCGATGTTTTGATATTTTGATGCTTCGATGTTTTGATGTTCTGATGTTTTAAAGTTTTAATGTTTCAATGTTTTGATGTTTTAATGTTTCGATGTTTTGATGTTTTGTGTTACTCGTTAGTTGTTTTCAGAAACCCTAAACAAGTCCTCTAGTCTCAAAAAACTGAAACTGGCCACTTTATTGGTGAAAATAATTAGCCAATTACAATAATGAGCGAACTGAGCGCTTTATAACACGATAATCAGGAGTGAGCGCATAAACCCTCAAAGTTATGACGTATCTATGACGTAATCATGACGGTGTTTGTGTCGTCAGCAGTGAATCATTACTTCGTGCTCACTGAATATGTAGAAAAAAAAAGTATCAGTGAGCAAAACGGTGATTATGCTCACCTTCTGAAAGGATTTGGTTGTTTCTTTTGAGAAAATCGTGTTTTGTCTCCCTCTAAACGTACTTCTAAGGAATTAGGAGCTCTAAAACTCCTTCAGAACCTCTTCAGCACCACAGTTACCTACTCTAAATAGAAACTTTGTCTTTGTATGGGGTTGCATATCATACACTTGAGGTAGTTTCACACATACTTATTTTCCTTTCTTTAATTCAGATTTCCTTTGTATTATTAAACTCCAATCATACCATCACTAATACAGCGCGCATGCGCAGTGATCTTCGTACCTTATTAGTTGCTTACTTGCCTTGTGTAGCTCGATTTATTTATTATATTATCTTTCCTTCTCAGTGAAGATTATCTGACCCTAAACTTGACTGCTACCATCATTCCACAACTAGAACACTCGCCTTTTCTTTATTTTTGCTCGGCCTTGAATTATGACTAACTTTTGAACGACATATTTGGAACACGTTGGCAGTTGATTTTGATAATAGGCTGCATTTTCCTTCCTCTGGTGATATGGTATATATATATATATATATATATATATATATATATATATATATATATATATATATATATATATATAATATATATATATATATATATATATATATATATACTGTATATAGGGTGTGTGTGTGAAAATTGAATGATAATTGTTTGTTTTAAATATTTAGCGAGAATATATCGTTGGTATTTGTTTAACAATATAATTGTTTATTTATTATTTAATTTTGCATAATTTTTTATTATTCATATTAACTTCTGTGTATGCGTGTGTGTGTGTGTGTGTGTTTTTTTTTTTTTTTTTTTTTTTGTGTGTTTGTGTGCCTAAATGTATGGGCACAGGGTGGAAGAGTGGCTTCTGGGAATGGAGGGGTACGGGGTCAAGACCCTTATGCCAGAAATTTTCCGAACTGTATAAATGTTTTTACGTTACGTTTGATTCATATAAATCACACCTACGGGAATAATGTCACAAGTCTAAAAAAAAACTCTCTCATTTTATGTTAAATGCACATAAAGTACATCCGAGTTCATATTTGTATGATAAAATGTAGCTAGTCTGTGTGCAAAATATTCCACTAGAGGGCAGAAGTGTCGTTATTCTTTGCAATTTAATAAAGCGTAATTAACATTTTTAATTGGGTTCTACTTAAAGCTCGGATATTTTGAATTGTGACATTATTTTCCAAGAAGTGAAGGTTTTATTACTGTGAAAGGTTTCCCTAGTTGGAATACTAAGAACTCTTATCTTAAAATAAAACATAAGTGAATTGTTTGGACATATTAGCCACTTTCAGCTGTTTAGTATAGTAGAAGGTGAATGTTATAAATGTTACCTGCTTCAAATGCTTCAAAAAGGTGAATGTTATAAGCAAGAAACTTTTATAGTAATTTTAAGTGTTACCTGCTTCAAATGTTTTACTGCTAAATATATTGATTTGAAATAAAAATTGCTTAGTATAGTAGAAGGTGAATGTTATAAATGTTACCTGCTTCAAATGCTTCAAAAAGGTGAATGTTATAAGCAAGAAACTTTTATAGTAATTTTAAGTGTTACCTGCTTCAAATGTTTTACTGCTAAATATATTGATATGAAATAAAAATTGGAATTAAAAAGGTAGGAGTCGATGAATGAGACCGAGATGAGAATTTACGACTTAGCCTACTGATTCAGCTGAAGATTTGTAAACAGATAATAAATAAAAAAAGTATTACAAATTTCTTAAAACCAAAAGATATATTTTTAATTTGAAGGAAGAATTGATCATGTCATAGTTTACAAATGTTTTTTTTTTGTTTTTGTTTCAGACTGAATGGAATTAGACTAGTTTAAGAGTGAATGCTGGAAATAAATTTTTGGGTATTTTTGTTAATTATTTGACACCATTTAAATGATGTTCCAGAGAATATGAAGGAGGCAAATTGGGAAGGAAATCATGAATACAATTTAAATAATAATAATAATAATAATAATAATAATAATAATAAAAAATATAATGATAATAAACCTGTATATTTAGGGAGATTCTTAGCATTTTCGTGGAAGATAAATAGATGAAA
>SEYY01002215.1:180000-185000 GCA_009176605.1 Armadillidium nasatum | reverse complement strand
AAAATCATTGCTGAAATTCCAGGAGAAAATGTTTAGTTTGGATACAAATTTATACTTGGAAGCAGGATTCCTATACGAGATTTTCTTTCTTTTGAAGTCCGAAGTAGGATTCCAGTGCCGGATTATCTTTCATCGAATTTCGAAACAGGATTCCTTTGCCGGATTTTCTTTCATCTAATTCCTTTATGCTTAGATTTATATTTAGACCGGATTCGTTAGTAGATATATTTTACTGACTAAATTGGATTTTACCACGTAAATAGATTATGGTTCATATTATAGCTGATTTTTTGGTGATTTATAGTTATTATGTCAGTTCTGAGGAATATATATTAGTCTCCTTTTAATATAATGTCAGGTTTTTTCGTCTCATTTTGACATGAGAAACTTAGAACGTGGTTTCTTTTGTCTCATTTTGACATGAAAAACTTAGAGAGTAACTTAGAACTTTTTTTTTGTCTCTTGCACATGAGAAACTTAAAACGTGTTTTTTTTTTTTTGTCTCATTTGGACATGAGAAATTTAGAACGTGGTTTTTTTTTTGTTTCATTTGGACATATAGAGAAACGTAGAAACTTAAATGAGGAACTTAAAGAGAATCTTAGAACTTTGTTTTTTGTTTCATTTTGACATATAGGGAAACTTAGAACGTGTTAGTTACTTGTTTAACTTAGAACGTAATAGTTGCTTGTTTTAAGAAGATTGTTTTGAACCAGAGTTACTTTATGTATGTAATTATGCCTAGTGCCTAAATATAGAATGTAAATATTTGGTCTTAAATGTGTTTGAATGTCTTAAATGTGCAGCACAGCAATATTAACTATTCGCACAAACCTTTATTACTTTTATTGAGCATCTTTTTGTTGTTTATTATGATTATTATGATATAGTGTATGCACAACAATATCCGTGATTTAATGTATTATGATTGACACTGTTTGACTCTATACAATGATATTCTTTTGAAAGAGTTTGAAAAAAAGGCCGCATTATACAATTGAGGAATGGAAGTTTTTTTTTTTTAAATGTAAAAATATTTTAATTAATTTAAATGTTTTTAATTATTTAATCATTCTATTATATTATTATCAAATATTTATTTATTTATTTATTAAATTTAAAATAAAATTATGTATATGCATAAAATTCGGTACACACACACAACAAAAACACACTATATATATATATATATATATATATATATATATATATATATATATATATATATATATATATATATATATATATATATATATATATATATATATATATATATATATATATATATATATATATATATATATATATATATATATATAAAGATTCATAAATAAACCACCAAGACAGAAAAGTATTCATGCCATAGTTAGGAGGTTAAAGTTTTTGACGTGTTTGAACATGCTACCAGGATGGGGGACTAGAACCTAACCCACCTTGCGTTCCACCATCCAATATACCTCACCACCATATCCAAAAGCCATCCCGTTATAGTTATCGGTAAATACTAGTATTTTTTTTAAGTTTGGCAATTATTAATTAAAGGAAAGTTATGGTTTTGAAACTAGTATTTTCATCTGCGTTATCATCCATTAAATCTATTACATTTTATGTCTTATGTACTGTACCTACGCCATTAAACATGCGTTCTCCTAGAACACTGAAAGGGGGCAAATTTTATCGTCAAACACAACATCTATACTCTTTTCGCGTGGATACAGATACCAACGTTGGCTACATCACTAATTTGTAATATAATTTGAGCGTTACACACATCTATACTCTTTTTCGCGTGGATACAAATACCAATGTTGGCTGCTTCCCTAATTTTTAATATAATTTTTAATTTTATCAGTTAAAAATGTTCGAATCTGTTTTAATAGTTTTTATTCTCTCTATTTTTAGTGAACAAACTTTCGTATATAATGCGGGATTTTTGTGAATAAAAAAAAAAATAATGTCGTCAAAAAGTATTTTGGTGTCAAAAATTTTGAAAAAAAAATTAATAAATAAAATTTGTATTCCTTATAAACGAAAAATATATAAAAAAAAAATAGATGGGAGGTTTTATAATAGTTTTTAACAAACTAGCTGACTATAACTTTATTTTTCCTCTGTAAACTTTATTGTTGATTTTAATTAAATTTTCGTGAAAAAAAAAATTTTATTTTATTTTTACAAAGTCAAATTTTTATTAATTTATTTTTTATTTTTACAAAATCTTGAATTTTTTATTAATTTATTTATTTTATTTATGTACTATCAAAAGGAATCGATGCGCCACGGTGTGGCCACCCTTGCTCTATATGAATAATTCACTTTCACACATATATATGTATTGCGTGTAATAATGTATTTTTGTCCTAATTTTTTTTTATTCGAAAGATGTAGGCATAACTCCCCACCCCCCCAAGTTTTATTTTGATGTTTTGTGCATTTTTATCCCTGTATCTTTCAGGGTTGGCAGGTGTGGGCCCAACCCGGAAAAGAGTTTTTTTTTTTTTTTCTTTCAAAAAATCCCACTTGAAAGAACCCACTTTTTTCCCCACTCTGGTCTTTTTTAAGAATAATTAAAAATAAATGAAATATAAATTAAAAAACTTTTTCTCTTTATTTAGTTAAATATATATTTGTATAATATAGGTTATCGATATATATATATATATATATATATATATATATATATATATATATATATATATATATATATATATATATATATATATATATATATATATATATATATATATATATATATATATATATATATAAACAATATTAATAATAAAGGTTACCAATTTACATCACTTATGATGTAAGGGGCTGTGTTTAAGTTTAATTGCCTATTAATTTTCACATGTTTTGAAGTTGTTTCCTTAACTTTAGTCCTAAACAAGACCAAAAATTGAAAGCATTCTTTATTTGAGGTGGTACTCAGTGGACAGCTTTGTAAATTGCAAAGAAAAATTGACAAAAATCCTGGTTGGCAAATTGCTGTCTGGCAATATCCATTTCTCCATGACAGACTACCATTTTACTAGTTTCTCCTTATATAAGTTCAGGTTTTGATTGTTAAATATAATTTTTGGAAACAGATTTGTATCTTTTATCTTGAATGCAGTATAAAACCTGCTGAATAATCAGGATCAAATTAGACTGCCAACTCTTCCGGTGTATTTGTTATTCTTCTTGATTTTATTGTTGCAATACTTGTAATTGTAATTTATATATATATATATATATATATATATATATATATATATATATATATATATATATATATATATATATATATATATATATATATATATATATATATATATATATATATAATGGTGGTCAGTCAGTATCCTTTACGCTGTAAGGTGCACTGTTTAAGTTTAATTGCCTATTAATTTTCACATGTTCTATACATTTTTTTTCATTTCTTAGTTGATTCGTTAACAGTCCAAACAAGACAAAATGTAAAACACACCCTTTCAATTGAGGTAGAACTCTGTAGAAAAATCAGTAAGATACAGCAAAAATTCACAAAACCCTGGTGGTGAATTGCTGGCTGTCGATGACAGATCACCACTTTGCTGGTTTCTCCTTGTTTAAGTTCAGGATTTGATCGTTAAACACATTTTATCCTGAATACAGTAAAAATTATTGCAAAATTTGCACTTTACTTTGCTAGTGCTTTCAACATTTGAAACTTTAGTCCATTCATGCCCTAATTTTCTTGCGGATTGCAGAGTGTTGTTGTAACAAGGAATAGCTCTTAGTTTATCATACTTTAAATTATAATACAACTTGGATATAAAAAAAAAAAAATAAAAAAAATAAAAAAAAAAAAAAAAAAAAAAAAAAAAAAAAAAAAAAAAAAAAAAAAAAATTTTTGTTTTTTTTTTTTTTAAATAGTTTTTTTTCGTCAACTCTGGTTGCTTTGCTGTACTATTAAAGGCATAGGGTTGGTTAGTTGAGGTGTGTTTTTCAACATCCGAAACCCACTCAAATATCCTCTATTCTTTGAGTTTTGAAATACACTTAATGTTTTTT
Source organism: Armadillidium nasatum (assembly GCA_009176605.1). Lineage (NCBI taxonomy): Eukaryota > Metazoa > Arthropoda > Malacostraca > Isopoda > Armadillidiidae > Armadillidium > Armadillidium nasatum. The sequence goes on along the minus strand of SEYY01002215.1, from coordinate 180,962 downwards.
TTCCATAGTGTTGAGATAAAACATTAAGTTGACAAATTAGACAAAAAAAAAATGTGGTAATTATTTTTATTAAAAAAAGAAGTTTTGTAATAATATATCCTAAATAAACTAAAAATACTACCAACACATTAAAAAAAAACAATATTTTTGTTTTTTTCTTTGTATTACATTATAATTATTTATAACCTATTAATGTTTTTCAATTAAATTTTTATTAATCGTATTTTTTAAAAGTTTAAGCGCTTTAGTAATTTTAGTAGGTCTTGCAATGAGGCTTCTGTTTTTCTCTCCCGAAGGTGGATCTTCAGTAGGAGAGAAATTTGTTTAGAGTTGCTTGAAAATCTTTTAATTTATTTGTTTCGTTTGTTTGTTTGTCTCTTTCATTATTGATTTGGACATTATCTATAAATTCACTCCATTGTATATATATATATATATATATATATATATATATATATATATATATATATATATATATATATATATATATATATATATATATATATATATATATATATATATATATATAAATAATTAAAGTCTGTTAACCCTCTCGCAGATCAAATACGTTAAACATCAGAGTTTAAAGTTTGCTATAGGAGAATCGAACCTGGGCCCTATAGCACAAAAGCATAGTGGTAAAACTCTATGCTTTGTACTATATAGGCCCGGGTTCGATTACCCTAATAAAAAAATAATATATATATATATATATATATATATATATATATATATATATATATATATATATATATATATATATATATATATATATATATATATATATATATATATATATATATATATATATATATATAAAGATTTTTGTTCGTATAAATTTTTTTATTCGAATAATGGTGCAAGATTTATGACTATTCAATTACTCATATAAGATTTTTTTTTGTTCCATATAAATCGTACGTGAAAAAGATTTTCGTGCGATTACTAACGCAAATTTTTCG
>SEYY01002215.1:167500-175000 GCA_009176605.1 Armadillidium nasatum | reverse complement strand
ATATATATATATATATATATATATATATATATATATATATATATATATATATATATATATATATATATATATATATATATATATATATATATATACACATACAACATCAAATGTTGCATATTATTATTACGAATATGTTTCACAGTTCATTATATCAAATATAACTAATACCTATTAACAATAATTGAAAACACCTATTAACAATAATTGATAGTAACTAAATAATAAATTAATAATAATAATGACTACTATAACACTAATTAATAGTAACTAATTACTATAACACTAATTTATTATAACTAACATTAATTAGTAATAAATAATAACTAAATAAAGAAACTGTAATCATAATATTGACTACTGTAATACCTAGTACTAATAACTAATAATAACTAAGTCTACCACCGTCTATGGTGGCTCAAACGGTAGAGTGTTTAACTCACGTCCTTGAGGGCACCGGTTCGATCCCACTTGGGGATCCTAGGTATATAAGTTCCTCTCCTCGAATAGGGCAATGCCGGTGTGATTAATATATATATATATATATATATATATATATATATATATATATATATATATATATATATATATATATATATATATATATATATATATATATATATATATATATATATATATAACCGTGAATGGAAGGGGAGCAGGGCTCTTGTTGAAAAAGTAATAAAACAATAATAATAATTAATACTGTAATACCCAATTTAATCTATATTATTTCTTTGAATAACTTTAATACTTCAATTATAGGGGAAATTCAACCGAAGAAATTTAAAGATTGGGATTTTTGGGATTTTTTGGTAGTTTCGATGGGATTTTGGGTGAGATTTTATTGTTTTTGGGTTGTTTTTTTTTTTGAGATTTTGATTGGGAATTTGTTCTTGTTTTTTTTTTTTTGTAGGGTGGGGGTGGAGGGGATTTTGGTTGAGAATTTGTGGTGTTTTTTGGTTTGTATTTTGACTAGGATTTTGTTGTTTTTTGGTTGAGATTTTTTTGAGTTTTTTGGTTGGGATTTTGACTGCGATTTTTTTTTTTTTTTTTTTTTGAAATTTTAGATGGGATTTTGGCTGAAATTTTGTTGTGTTTTTGGTTGGGATTTTGACTAGGATTTTGTTGTTTTTTAGTTGAGATTTTAGATGGGATTTAGGCTGAGATTTTGTTGTGTTTTATGGTTGGGATTTTTTTGTGTTTTCTGATCGGGATTTTGGTTGAGATTTTGTTGTGTTTTTGGTTGGTATTTTGACTGGGAATTTTTTTTTTTTGGGGGGGGATTTCCTTTTTTTTTTCGTTTCCTCCTACTGTCTCTATCCTCAATTTTCAGACAAAGGCAGTTGTTGTTCATACGTGCGCAGCGATGTTGTTTGCTGTCTTGTCTCTAATTTGGAGTCTTCCGAATTTTCCACGGCCTTGTTGTGGCTTAGGCTCTCTTGCAATTTTACGACTAAATTCATTTGTTCTGTTTATTTATCTCCTAATTCTACTGACTTTCCTAAATTCTTTGACTATCTGTACTCCAAAATAAAACACAATCTCTCTCTTCTTCTTTCTCTGAAATCATCATATAAGGTGATTTCAGTGTTCACCAGCGCCAGTAGCTTTCTTTAGTCCTCAAGATACAGAAGGTGAACATGCCTTCCATTTCGCTATCCAAAACGACCTTGTGCAGTTAGTGCAGCTCCTCTGCTCGTATCCCTGATCGCCTTGGAGATGAACTTAACATTCTAGACCTTTTTCTAACTTCTAATCTTTCTTCTTGTACTGTTAAACTATTTCCTCCTGTGGGTTCCTCCGATCACCTTCTTATCTCTATATCCTCTTCTATCTTTTCAAGTCTTTCGCAGGAAAGACCCCCTTCTATTGAGGGGAAACGTTTGTAGCATTTCTGTGCCGCAAACTGGTCGGACTTGCTGTTGTACTTCTTCGGTTTCCCGTGGAATGATTATTGCTTCCGTGGGAGGGTTCCCTCGGAGTGTGCAGAACGAATTACCGATGTGATTCTCTCTGGCATGGAGGCGTACATTCCTTATTCTTTCCCTTCTACAAAACCTAACAAACCTTGGTTTAATTCTGCTTTTTCTCGTGCTATTCGTCGCAGGGATGCTGCCTTCAAGTTTTACCGTCGTCTTCAAACTCCAGAAACTTCCTCAACTTATATTTCATCCCGGAATCGTGCAAAATCTATTCTCCGTAACACCAAAAACACTTTTCTCCATAGAAAATGCAATAATCTTTCTGGTTCCTCTTCTTCACGCTCTACCTACAGTCCCATTTTCTTTAACCTCCGTTCTCTCTAAAGTTTTCGAATCTATCCTTAACAGGAAGATTTGGAAATCTCAATTCTTGCACTAATCTTATCTCTGATCGCCAGTATGGCTTTTGTAAGAAATGCTCTACTGGTGATCTTCTATCCCTTCTCTCTGACTCTTGGTCCTCCGCTCTTCGGCATTTCGGTGAATCATTTATTATCGCGCTGGAGATATTGAAAGCCTTCGATAGAGTCTGGAACAAAGCTTTGATTTCTAAACTTCCCTCTTTCGGAATCTTTCCTTCTCTTTGACCTCTCTAATTTCCTTTCCGGTCGTTCTATAGCAGCTGTTGTAGACGGCCACCGTTCATCCTTTAAATATACTAACAGTGGTGTTCCTCAGAGTTCTGTCCTATCCCAACACTTTTTCTACTTTTCATTAATGACCTCTCTATTACTTAATCTCCTACCCACTCTAATGCTGATGACTCCACCCCTCATTACTCCTCCCAGTTTGAAAAACGCCCCAACCAATAGCAGTTAATAGACGCAAAGAGGGTAGCCTTGGAGCAACTAACCTCTGATCTTTCACGTATTTCAAATTCAATGCCTCAAAAACACAAGTATCCCCATCTTTCTACTCGACACACTCCTCCACACAACTATATCTTATTCGAAAACACACAACTCAAACCTTCATCTGTTCTTAATATTCTCGGTGTTTCTTTTTCTCGTGATCTTTCTTTGGAAAGATTACATTACTCTCTTTCTAAACAAGCTTCTTAGAGGTTGGGTGTTCTGTTGCGCCTTCAGAATTTTTTCACGCCACCATTAGTTTCTTTCTCTTTATAGGGGTGTTGTTTGCCCCTGTATGGAGTATGCTTCACACATCTGGAGTGGTTCCACTAATACAGCTCTCCTTGAGAAGGTGGAATCTAGCTCTTTTTGTCTCATCAACTCTCCCTCTCTCACAAACTCTCTCCAATCTCTTTCTGGCCGTCGAATTGTTTCGTCACTCTATCTATACTATCGCTAATTCAATGGACACTGCTCTTCTGAACTCTCTCGTCGCATACCTCCTCCATTGAGAAGAGCTCGTGCGACACGCCTTTCTACACAGTCTCATCCTTTCTCTGTCTAACTCTCTGACCCTATACTTAACCGCTATGCTCAGTCTTACATGTACTGTACTGGTTAATTCTGAAACCCACTTTATCTGTTTTCCCTGCTTCCTTTGACTTGCACACTTTCAAACGCCGTGTATCTGGACATGTCCGCCTCTAACGATGAAGATCTGATATTTCCCAACTCCGGTGGAAATTGGTAAAATTGGTAGGCCTCTGGCCTTTGCCCACCGGATATATATATATATATATATATATATATATATATATATATATATATATATATATATATATATATATATATATATATATATATATATATATATATATATATATATATATATATATATATATATATATATATATATATATATATATATAATATATATGTTATATATCAAATCACATAATTATAATTTTTAAAAATGGGGAATCGAGAAATTTTGGTATAAAAAAAAAAGGATATGGCGAAAGTCCCTACAAAAAGTGGGGTTCGTGTTAGTTATATTAGATAGGTTATAAAATTTATTAGTTGTTTTTAGTAGTTTGTTTAAAATTGTATGTGTGTTTTTATCTGGTTGTGTATTTAGGATTTTGGATATAAGTTTATGACTTTGAAATATTACATATTAGTTATATTACAAATATTTTATTTTATTTATTTTCAGAATTGATGTACAAGAATTGCCATTCCGTATGAGTGTTTATATATAAATATATAAAAATAATCCATTTTATAATGTCAACTGAAGAGCTCGATGGTGCATAAAAATGATGGTTAATGTTCATCACATTAGTTTGATAAATCGATTTCTTTCGGAATAGAAAGAGTGGGGGCCCTATTCCATGGGTTACCCTAATATTCCCTACAGACTGCCTTCTCTAGATTAAGGCTTCTAAATTCGTGAAAAAAAACTTAATTGAAATTTTAGTCGAAGATGTTGTGGAGTATGTTATAATGAGAAGTGAAGAGTGCAGTGATGGGAGAGAGGATGTATCCTCTCCCCCATCAGGTGCTTGTCCGCTTTTTGTACAATTACGAATGAAATACTTTTGCAAAGAATGCCATAAAGATCAAGAGCCTGCTACAGACTGCAGAAGAAGGAGCACCTTTTTGAAAGGAAATCGTAGAAGAACTGAAGTTCAAATGAAATATCACAGACCCTCCTACAGCAGAGCAGATAAAAAGACTCGTACATTGGCTTCTCTCTTCTCTTTACTTCTTTATTTTTTATTACCTTCTATAACAGGAGAATATGTTAGAGAATTTGAAGTATCTGAAGGAGTCCCCATAGGTACAAAAATAGGCTTCATAGGGCATCCAAATCCTGGTCAACCTCCACCTCCTCAGCCACCGTATCTTATTGTACCTGTACCTAGTTCTGGAGACTCGGATTTAAGGATAGAAGAAGATACTGGAGAGATTACAACGAAAGTAGTACTAGACAGGGAACTTCGGCCATCTTACTCGTTTGTTGCCATTCCTCATTCCGGAGAGAACATTAAAATAATTATCAATGTTAAAGACGAAAACGATAATGCTCCAACTTTCCCAGAAGCAGTCATGCATATTCCGTTTCCTGAAAATACTCCCAGAGATGTTAAGAAAACATTAGCTCCTGCTATAGATAAAGACTTGGGACTTTACAATACTCAGAGATACGCCATAGTGTCAGGAAACACAAACAATGCGTTTAGGTTATCTTCTCATAGAGAAGATGATGGCGTGTTGTATTTGGATTTGCAAGTTAATGGATTTCTCGATAGAGAAACTACAGCTTCGTATTCTTTACTTATTGAGGCTTGGGATGAAGGCAAGCCACCATTAAAAGGTTCCATGATTGTGAATATTACAATCCAAGACATGAATGATAATCAACCCATTTTCAACCAAAGTCGTTATTTTGCTACTGTACCTGAAAATGCAACGATAGGAACTTCGGTTCTTCAAGTGTTAGCTACTGATACCGATGCTGGTGATAATGGTAAAATTACTTACTCCATCAATCGTAGGCAGAGTGACAGGGATTATATGTTTCAGATTGACCCCAAAACTGGGGTAATATCAGTAAATAGGCCTCTCGATTTCGAAACAAAAGAAATTCACGAACTTGTAGTAGTTGCCAGGGACAACGTTGAACAACCCCATGAAACCACAGCCTTTGTCTCTATCAGAGTTATTGATGTTAATGATAATCAACCAACTATTAATCTTATTTTTCTTTCTGACGACGTAACACCAAAAATATCTGAGGATGCTCAGCCAGGAGAATACGTTGCTAGGATATCTGTAAACGATCCAGATTCAAAAGAAAAATATGCTAATGTTAATGTTACTCTAGAAGGTGGTACTGGACACTTTGGTTTAGATACTCAGGATAACACAATTTACCTCATGGTTGTATCCTAAACCTTTGGATAGAGAGGAACAATCTAATTACACACTTGTCGTCGTAGCTACAGATCAAGGTAGCCCACCACTTCATGCGTCAAGGGAATTTGAACTGCAGGTTACAGATGTTAATGACAACGCCCCGGAATTCGATCAAACCGTTTATTACGCCAATGTTTTAGAAGTTGCTGATCCCGGGACATCGGTGTTTCAACTGTCGGCATTGGACAGAGACGAAGGGAATAACTCGGTGGTGTCGTACTCCATTCGTGAAACGCCTGAAACCCATTCCAACTGGTTTCAGATAGATTCAAGGACGGGGCTTATAACCACTCGAACGCACATAGATTGTGAGACGGATCCGCAACCTCAGATAACCGTCATAGCTACTGACGGAGGCTCTCCTGCGCAGTCTTCTTCGGCGACTGTCAAGGTCACCATTCGAGATGTTAATGATAATGAACCGATTTTTGATCAGAGTTTTTATAACGTTTCTGTTCAGGAATCTGAAGCGGAGAAAACCTGCATTTTGAAGGTAAGTTTGTGTTTTTGATTTTATTATTATTATTATTATTATTATTATTATTATTATTATTATTATTAGCGGAGAATGCCTGCATTCTGAAGGTAAGTTTTATGCTGTATTATTATTATTATTATTATTATTATTATTATTATTATTATTATTATTATTATTATTATTATTATTATTTTATTATTTTTTAATTTTATTATTTAAATTATTATTAAATAATATAATATATATATATATATATATATATATATATATATATATATATATATATATATATATATATATATATATATATATTATATATATATATATATATATATATATATATATATATATATATATTATATATATATATATATATATATATATATATATATATATATATATATATATATATATATATATATATATATATATATATATATATATATATATATATATATATATATATATATATAATATATATATATATATATATATATATATATATATATATATATATATATATATATATATATATATATATATATATATATATATATATATATATATATATATATATATATATATATATATATATATATATATATATATATATTATATATATATATACGCCGGGTATGAAGTTTACCGTCTTGATGTAAAAATATTTTGATTTACAGGATAAGGAAAAAACCTTTCCAGTTATGTACAAGATAGTAACTTGCTTGTACTATATATTGTTTATTTTTTATATGTTTTACGTGTTTTAGTGTATAGAATTATTTTTGCTTAAATTTTGAAATTTTGTCTTGTGTTTTCCACTCAAAAAGAAAGAAAAAAAAATTGAATCTGCATTTTAAAAATTTTTTAACGTAACTATTTAACGTTAAATTTATTTATTGTTGCTAGTTTATACTAGTTAATCATTCGAGTATATAAAGTTTTGTGTAAAATTGTAGCCTGTAGGGATTGAAAAGTTTTATACTTCACCCCCTTTCACCCCTGTCCCTGTGTGTGTGTGTGAAACCTTGTTAGAAGTATGTGAATTTTGGTTTTTTTTTTTTCTTTCTTTTTTCTTTTTTTAAGTTAGAATTTCAAATTGTATTCAAAAGTTTAGGATTAAAGTGCAGGTATAGTCTTTTAAAAATTGTTTATTCATCTTAAAAAAATGGGACAAAGCTATGTAGTCTTTTGAAACATAGTTTCT
>SEYY01002215.1:152500-157500 GCA_009176605.1 Armadillidium nasatum | reverse complement strand
GTCTTGTTATCCTTATAGAATTCGATGTGAAGACCCAGCATACAGGAGTCGCAAAAGTGGTGGAATGGAAGCGATCAACTTCCTCGTGTACTTACTTCTGTAGTGTATGTGGAAAGAGAGAAAAAAATTTAAAGTAGTTTTGCATATTTAAAAGTAAAATAAAGCTTTAGAAAGTATAGAACAATTTATAAACCTTTTTAACCTTGAACTCAACCTTATCCAAAAAAAAAAAAAAAAAAAAAAAAAAAAAAAAAAAAAAAAAAAAAAAAAAAAAAAAAAAAAAAAAAAAAAAAAAAAAAAAAAAAAAATAAAAAAGAAATAAAATGTGTGGAATTTGGAATCCTTTCCGGATGTAAGGATATTTGTACAACGTCGGAAGTGACCACTGAATGTAGAGTTGGAGCTTAACTGTAAAGGGGAAAATTTCCAGCTTCTTGTGATGGGAGATTTCGATCTTTCTACACCAGTAATGTTTGTATTGTCCACTGGAAAAACGTTGGAAGTACTGAAAGAGATTGGAAAGGTGTGTTTGAGAAGAAAATGAGTTGTAAGGTTAAACATCACAGAGTTGAGGCGACCTCACGCGGTAAAACCTTTTCAGATTTCCAAGTATAGAAAGTTGATTTCGAGAAGCGATTCAGATGCAGAAGAGGGAACAGGTTATAATTGAGTAGAAGATGTGGATTCTAGTAATTGATATTAGATTGGAATTGAGTATAAAAAAAATTATCTTAGGTAATCGTTAATGAAAAGTAGGAATAGGAAAGAATATAAATTAAAACCCTTGAGCAAGGGAGAGGTAATCACTACATCGACAATTGCCAATGTGGAAAACTTTCTGAAAGAAAGATAGGCATAAGTGAGGAAAAGAAAGGTAAGGATGGAACCCGAAATAAGGGAGCTCAACAAGCAGAACTGCATGTCGTACCATGTTAGCATCTTTGAATATATCAAGCGACACTTCACTGCACATATTCCAAATGACTATAAGAACTGAAAAGATATCTACAATTGACATGTAGCGTCTAAAGAAGGAAATGATTTATGGGGCGATTGTTGAAAGGTTCAAAAACTGCTATCCTTCTTCGTAGTTGATTGGACAGAAATAAGCCTACAAAAAAAACAGTGCTATTAAATTACAGGGAGGGTAATCGAACGGTGCCAGTTAAGGTATCCCCTTCAAAACACGAAAAGGAATTCCGTCCAGTCTGTTTGTCGTTCTAAAACGTTCGTAGATGTTACTGTGCCATTTTCCCGATCATGTGTGGTTTCTTGTGAATACATAAGGCACTTGAGAAGAGTAGGATTACGAGTACTCCTGAGATGAATCAGGTGAAATGAGGGGGAAGAGACATGGTGTTCATTATAAGTATTAGCTACAGATACATCAGGGCGGGAATAATATTAAGAGCAGATTTACAGGAGTTATTAAAAAAGTTCTTTTTAATGACAAGAGTTCAGATGTTGGCCAGCAGGTATTGCCAAGGAGATCAGCACACATTCGTTTCGTTTACTGAAAGTTACAGCTGTTAATAGCCAAATGAAAATTGACATCCAAGAGTGATGGAGAAATAGTTTGTTTTTCATTTCCATCATTCATTACACGAGACCATGGATAATCAAACCATGAATTTTAGTAGGGTGAGGTAAAGATGTAGCCAAATTCTTCAAAGAAAATGAACCTGTTTATCTCTACTTTTTTTCGGTAAATTCTTAAGTGTCTAGCCTGGATTTCACGAGAAAAAGTGAGATCGAACCATGAATTTTAGGGTCGAAAAAAATATAGAATCATCTCGTGGGTAGTTAGCCGATTAAAATTGCCAGAAGATAACATTAGAAAAGGATAGAGTTTATGGAGAGAGAGTTTCAAACTAAGAAACTGTAAAATTATAGTCAGATTTATCAATAGAAAAGAGAGATACCTTTTTTTTTAAGGGATGGGGGGCTAAAGGTGAGTCGAGACGCCAATAACGTTCAAAGAATTTATCAGCACGATCAGTCGTTGCAGTTAGTTAAGTTTAAAATATATTTGCAAAAATATGAAAAAGAAACTCAATTTGTAAGTAGTACAAAAACATGTGTCACTTTGCTTTCAAAATATGACGATTTATCTATTGCGTATTGATTTCTTCGTTGGAATTTCTTTCCCTGAAATTGACCTTCGATAAGGAGTTTCTGAATTAGTTCAAGGAATATTTCTCGAGGAAGCCTTATCGGCTAAAGGACTTTCTTCAAGGTTGATTTGAAATTCAAGTCGAGGGGCAGTTCAAGGAATGTTCATAAATGCTTGCCTAAATCTTAAAAGTAAATAAAGACAGTTGCACTTCAACGAAATTTAAATTGGTTAAGTTATAGTTAAAAAAAAAAAAAACAATAATTTTAAATAACTTTAAAATAGATCTTTTATTCTTATAAGCAAAACTACGACATGAAATTAAAAAATAATAAAAATAATAAAATCTTATATTTCAGCGTAGTTAATATTAAAATTAATATTTTAAACAGTAGTTAAATTGCTTAGAAATAATAACTCGAAAAAACTTAAATTTTTACTCTCCAAACACCCAATCACTAGAAAAACTATATATATATATATATATATATATATATATATATATATATATATATATATATATATATATATATATATATATATATATATATATATATATATATATATATATATATATATATATATATATATATATATATATATATATATCAGCAATTGATTTGCAGTTGTGGTACAATCTCTCTCTCTACACTATCGTTATTACAACAGACACTGCTCTTTAGAACTCTCCAGTTGCACACCACCTCTCCTCCATTGAAAAGGGCTCGTACCGACACGCCTCTCTACACAGTCTCATCTTTTCAATGTTCAACTCTCTGGCCCCATGACTTAACCCTTATGCCCTATCTTACATGCACTCCACTGAGAAAGCCCGGAACACTCTCCATCTACTCTCACAACTCTCTTCGATATGCACACCTCCTTCAAAGGCCTTCTATAGGGTCCTATAGGCCTTAAATTTTAACCTTCGTAGAATTTCCAGTTTTGATGGATATTAGTATGCTTCTAGCCTTTGCCCACCAGAGGAGACACACACACACACACACACACACACACACATATATATATATATATATATATATATATATATATATATATATATATATATATATATATATATATATATATATATATATATATATATATATATATATATATATTACCAAAAATTAGGCAAAAGATAAGATTTTATTTCTTGTACAAAAGATTTAAATAAAACTTTGGTTAATGGAACGCAATTATAGCATGTAAGATACAAAAATACAAGGAAATATGGGTGAGAGGGGTGGAGGGTGTTTGGAGGGATTTGAAAAGGTAATTTTTTTTTCTTGGGGAAGTGAGTGGAGGTGGGGGGGGGGTGTCCATCAGGTAATTTTACTTTTCTTCCTGACTTTTTTTTTATTTATATCTTGTAACATTCTGCTTGTTATGTACCCATAATGTTATATGTGCCTGTTGAAAGAGAGAGAGAGAGAGAGAGAGAGAGAGAGAGAGAGAGAGAGAGAGAGAGAGAGAGAGAGAGAGAGAGAGAGAGAGAGAGAGAGAGAGAGAGAGAGAGAGAGAGAGAGAGAGAGAGAGAGAGAGAGAGAGAGAGAGAGAGAGAGAGAGAGAGAGAGAGAGAGAGATTGGAAATAGCTGTTTTTATGTCTTTAATTGTGCTATAGGTATCGATTTTTATACCTGGCAGAGTGGAGAGGTCTTGGTATGGGCACAAGCATCGTTTATTCAACTGTTGGGCACGAAAAACACACACACACACACACACACACTTACGCACGCAGGCACGCACGCATACAGATATTATGTATTTGTTTGCCGTCCATATCCGTATCTATGCAATAATTACCAAGTTAAATATTCGGAACAATATCTGTATTTCTGTATTAGTGTATGACGAATGTCCGTTGTATTATTGTATAGTAAAATAGGGTGAAAAAATATCCGTAATTTGTGAAAGTTACATGTTCATATCTGTGGATGAAAGAAATTTTCTTCCGCAGGTATCCAAATACAAGTAGATGGTTCAAAGCCTATTTATGAAAAAAAAATTTTTTTTGTTTTTGTTTTGGGAAGGGAAATGTTTTGAAAGGTGTTTTTTTTTATTTAAAAAAAAAATTTTTTTTTTTTTTTTTGAAAGAGGGAGGTTGGGGGAGTCGTGAATGAATTTTTTTTTTATTATTATTATTTGTTTGGGGGGAAATGGAAAAGCAAGGATTTATGTAGAGAAAAGTGCTCTAATTACATGAACTTTAACATCATTCTGTTATTGGGATAACTGTCAAATGTAACTGGCCTAGCAAGCCGAGAAAATTTTAATTATGTTCCCATTTTTTTTTTAATTTGCTTTCATGAAGCTGTATGTTTTCTTTATTATTTTTCTTTTTTTTATTTGATTCGCAAAAAAAATAGTTTCGTTTTTTATTCATAATAGTATTTTAAAATATATAGTTTAACAATAGACTATAATATTTTACATTAATAATGACTACTAGTGCTAGTGGCTGTGCTACTACTACTATTAACAATAATAAGTATTACTACTACTACTACTAATAATAATAATTTTATTTCAAAAATAATGTGCATTTTTGAACAAATTTATTTTTATTCTCAAAAATGTTTGGTCAAATGGGGTTAAAAGATGGGAGTAGTGGTGGGGGTGGGGGATGTTGATAAAACTTTTTCTTAATTAATATTTAAATTTTAATTTATTATTATTATTATTATTATTATTATTATTATTATTATTATTATTATTATTATTATTATTATTATTATTATTATTATTATTATTATTATTATTATTATTATTTTATTATTTTTTTATTTTTTTTTTTTTTTTTTTTTTTTTTTTTTTATTGTTATTATTATTATTATTTTTATTATTTTATTATTATTATTATTATTATTATTATTAGGATATCAA
>SEYY01002215.1:145000-147500 GCA_009176605.1 Armadillidium nasatum | reverse complement strand
GAACATTTTTATAGTTAACTCGTTAAATTATTTATTTCATTTTGTGTTATTTTAATGGACATTTATGAACAGAAGTTTTCTCTATTTGTTCATGTTGTTCGATTATTAGTCTCTCTAGAGAGAGCCTCTAGGTTTAATTAACATTTCGTCATTTATTCCTAGAAAGGCTGGTTGTGAAAATTGTGTTAAGGTCATCATACTATTTTTTATTTTATTTTATGTATTTATTTTTAATTTATTTTATTTTATTTATTTATTTTTAATTTATTTTATTTTATTTATTTATTTTTTGTGGTCATTTCGATAGTCGTTTAAGTAATGTCATTGTTACAGTAACTTGTCTGAATGTAGTAGTTAATAACCCTTGGTCTTCATCATATTTTTCATTTGCTGACTTTGATTTAGTTTGAAGATTTATTATTATTATTATTATTATTATTATTATTATTATTATTATTATTATTATTATTATTATTATTATTATTATTATTATAACTCTTCGTTTCCTTCATAAGCAATTTCATAAATGCTAAGGCAAAAACGTGGCAAAGTGTCTTGTAAAATTTTGTTTTGTTTAGTGGATTTTTATGACAGCGTGTAAGAACTAATTTTTTGCTACTTGTTTTTATTTTTTTATTTTTTTTTTTTTTTATTATTAATATTGTTTTTATTTTTATTGATAAAAGGACACACACATACACACAGTAATTTTCAATTGTACTTCATAATAGATATTAAGAAACACTAGATGTATATATAGTTGGAGCTCTCTCTCTCTCTCTCTCTCTCTCTCTCTCTCTCTCTCTCTCTCTCTCTTCTCTCTCTCTTCTCTCTCTCTCTCTCTCTCTCTCTCTCTCTCTCTCTCTCTCTCAATTGAGTATTAACTTAAAATTTATTTTATTTAAAAACTAGTTTTTTTTTTTTTTTTATTTTTTTTTGAAATGGAATTATTAAAATTTGGAACATATTCAAATAAGACTCGCAGCACATTAACGATCTTTGTCGTATGAAACTTGTTCCAAGTTTAAGAAGGAACAGGAGAATGATATATATAATATATATATATATATATATATATATATATATATATATATATATATATATATATATATATATATATATATATTATATATATATATATATATATATATATTATATATATTTTTGTTACACATCACCACCACTCACGGGCATAGCCCTATTCAAGGAGGGGGTATCAGAAAAATAAAAGTAAAGTAGAAGAATAAAAACAATAAAAATAATAATAACAATAATAATTAAAGTTAAAAACGACCCCTGTAGGACCCATCTAACGCAAATTTCTTAGGTGTGCGCAGACGCGGGCCTTAAAGAAATTGAGATTAAATTCGGCAGGAAATACAGAAGATGGGAGAGAATTCCACAGAACAGATGTGGCAGGAAAGAAAGAGGCACCACAGCGGACAAGCCTAGAGTTGCCTATGTCCACGCAGAATTGATGCGCAGACAATGCACCCCTTGTACTGCGAGGACGGCGTAAAGGTGGAGGTATACACGGGTGGATAATTCCCTCGAGCATTTGCCGCTGTAGTACCTATAGAAAAGAGACAAGGCACCAACGTCGCGTCGCAAAGATAAAGAGTCAAGAGAATTAGAAAGAGCGGAACAGTTTATAAGTCTTTTAGCCTTTGACTCAACCTTATCCAAAGACGGGTGAAACCTGAGCCACCCCAGCCATATATATATATATATATATATATATATATATATATATATATATATATATATATATATATATATATATATATATATATATATATATATATATATATATATATATATATATATATATAGAGAGAGAGAGAGAGAGAGAGAGAGAGAGAGAGAGAGAGAACGCAGAAAAGAAGTTTCATTGCTCCACAGATTTAAAGAATTTTATTTTATTAATTTTTTTTTTATTATTATTATTATTATTTTTTTTTTTTTTTCTTTTTTGCAATTTCTGATAATTCGAACAGATGTGGGCGGAATTTGAAATAGGAAAAAGATTTTTGCTACTGTTCGGCAGGTCGCGAATTGTTGTATTTCTTGTTCGATTCCAACTCCAACTCCAAAACTGTGATAATTTCATTCGCTACCCCTTGACTTTACTCTCTACGCCCTAACTTTATTCGTTACGCCTTAACTTTACTCTCGATTCCTTTCTACTTGCTGCTCCCTAACTTTACTCGCTACGCCATAGGTTTATTCGCTGACTTTACTCGCTACTCCCTAACTTTATTCGCTACTCCCTAAATTTACTCGCTACGCCCTAAATTTACTCAATACGCCCTAACATTATTCGCTACGCCTTAACTTTACTCCCTATTCCTTCTACTTGCTGGCTCCCTAACTTTACTCGCTACGCCATGACTGTACGCGCTACTCCCTAACTTTATTCGCTACGCCTTCACTTTACTCGCTACGCCCTCACTTTACTCGCTACACCATAACTTTACACGCTAGGCCCTGACATTACTCG
>SEYY01002215.1:135000-142500 GCA_009176605.1 Armadillidium nasatum | reverse complement strand
CAACAAATTTTTTTAAGTTATTTTCTTATTAGAAAATAAATCAGTGACGCGACTTTCTTATGCTTAACATGTCTTTTCTATATTGAATATTTTACTGTGATATTTTTTGCCACTTGTCACAACGATTCGTTATGACAATTTTGTCAGTGAATGAACGGGAAAAAAATGTAAGTTTTATTATTAGCTTTAATATTTAAAACTTATTTAAAAGTTTATAAATTTTGATCGTATTAATTTGTGGATTGTGAGATTTGTATTTTCTTCTTTTCACAAATGGATGGTAACAAAAACTTTATAAAATTGTATAATCCTTTTCACAAATATTAAAATAATTAAATTAATTTAAGAGGCTTTACAAAGTTACATGAAAGGATCGAGATTAGGTCTCAAACCCCTTAATTTCTTTGCTAGCTCACGAAATTTATTTTCTATCTTTCGGTGTTGGCTATCTGTCACCTTCAGTATTTTTTTTTTGTTGAAAAATCTGTAGATAATCTGAAACCAGAAAAATTGTGGTAATTCCTGTAGAAGTGCAGAAAATTATAAGCCAATTTCTGCATAGATAATTAAAGCTAGTTTAGAATGTAGTATAGGCGCATAATATTATGAAGTGAAGTTAGAAAAAGAATAATGTGTTAAAAGTAGAATATTAGGCGTTAAACAACAGTCTCAAAAGCAGACCAGCTATTTTGGTTATTGATAGTTTTACAGGGTTTCCAAACTTGTCTTTTCTAAAATATATTTCATTTTTATTTTTCATGCCTAATCCAGCTTTGTTATCCAGTTAAGGTAGATTAAATAAATAACAACCTTGGGTGGTAAAGAAACGGACGATGTTTTGCCTTTTACTGGCCACGGTTGGCTGGTAAAAAATCGGACGATCTTTTGTCTTTTTCAGAGTGGAATTCAAACTCGAGAACTGGGATAGCAAATCACTGACCTACTGCCAAAGAAAAGTTTGTTTGGAATGTAGTAGAAGTGAGACACTATTTCATTAAGAAGGGAATGTTATATATGGTATTAAAAATGATTCAAAGACGCGTAGATTAACAGGAACAGCAATGTATTAATTTTAAAAAAAAAAGGTTTAAAGCAAGCAACAATATTTCCGGAACTTGTCAAGTTATAAGCTTCTCAGATTTTATTATTTGAAGATTCAAAATAAAAGTCAAATCACTAAACGAATTAATAAGTTTCTTTGCCAGATTTAAGATGAAAAATAGAATTTTTATTGACAAAGATAAAAACCGATCAAGTTGTAGTGGATTTTAAAAATGTAGTAGTGATGATTTTCAATTTGCTTGGATCAAAGTACAAATGTTAAGATCGCATGATCATTTTAGAGGTTTTCTGAAAGACTTCTTTTCGGAATTATAATGATGGAAAAACTTATTAAATTTGGTTAACATTTTATGAGACAAAAAAAAGTTTAGGATTTTATGAATGAATTGATGGAATTTATTCAACTTGGTGTTAATTTCGGGAATATTATAGCTGTGACGAATGATGTATCTGTAAGTATAACCTGTATTTGTTTAATCATATAACAGGAAGTAAGCCTCAGATAGGTTGAACTTCATTGTGTTTGACACCAAAAAGCTCTGTGCACATAAAGTACTAGTTTGTAGTCACTAGAAAATGTTATTTCTTGTAACTTAGATTGTAAACTTTATAAATATCCCCTTAAACAAATGTCAATTCACCAACTTATTAAATAAGATTTGACAGTTAATTTTCTGGGTTAGTATTATATAACTATACCAAGTGGTTAAATTGTGGTCAGGTATTAACTCCAATTTGTTGAAGTGTTAGGGGGGAAATAAGACTTTTTTTAATTGAAAATGAGCATTGATACCCTACCCAGAATTGACCAACGTGAATTGGTTGAATGGACATCCATTTTTTTTTATTTCGAATTTTTATTGCATTAAAATACCTTGAATAAAAATATATATATAGCACAATCATTTATTTTTTGTACAGTTAAGTTTTGGGTATGTTAAGATATTTTGAAAGAAAATTTTGAAAATTTTTCAAAATACCTGAAATGAAATTATAATTATTTCCCATTTTTACCGAGGTACTTCTCAATTTTAAATTTTTTTATTAACTGGCTATGCAAGAAATGAAGTAAATATATTCCAAAAGAATTTTTACCGTAATCAAAAATGTCACTTTTGGAGAGGTTTTCATAATTTAGAGAAATTATGTAATTCATTCAAAGGAATTGATGTCACTTTGTAATTCATTCAAAGGAATTGATGTCACTTTGTAATTCATTCATAGAAATTGATGTCACTAATTCATTCAGAGAAATTGATGTCACTTTCTAATTCATTCAGATAAATTGATGTCACTTTGTAATTCATTCAGAGAAATTGATGTCACTTTGTAATTCATTCAGAGAAATTGATGTCACTGTAATTAATTCAGAGAAACTGATGTCACTTTGTAATTCATTCAAAGAAATTGATGTCACTGTAATTCATTCAGAGAAATTGATGTCACTTTGTAATTCATTCAGAGAAATTGATGTCACTGTAATTAATTCAGAGAAACTGATGTCACTTTGTAATTCATTCAAAGATCAATTGATGTCACTTTGTAATTAATTCAGAGAAACTGATGTCACTTTGTAATTCATTCAGATAAATTGATGTCACTTTGTAATTCATTCAGAAAATTGATGTCACTTTGTAATTCATTCAGAGAAATTGATGTCACTTTGTAATTCATTCAGAGAAATTGATGTCACTTTGTAATTCATTCAGAGAAATTGATGTCACTTTGTAATTCATTCATAGAAATTGATGTCACTTTGTAATTCATTCAGAGAAATTGATGTCACTTTGTAATTCATTCAGAGAAATTGATGTCACTTTGTAATTCATTCAGAGAAATTGATGTTACTTTGTAATTCATTCATAGAAATTGATGTTACTTTGTAATTCATTCATAGAAATTGATGTCACTGTAATTCATTCAGAGAAATTGGTCACTTGGTAATTCATTCAGAAAAATTTGTCACTTTGTAATTCATTCAATCTTAAATTAACAGAATTTTATTGCTTTGAATAGAATTAGTTAACTTCCAAGAATTTTTTTTTTTATTTTATTATTTTTTATTTATTTATTTAATTTTTTTTTTTGTTAAACAAAAAAAAGTTTACATCTCAATGTTATTTCGCTTTTCAAGGAGATGAATTTTGCTAAGTAGATCATACCTAGGATTCACAAGCCGTACGAACCGGCGCTCACAAAGCACATGAGTCAATTATTATACCTTTTAGCCAAGGTAGACAGGAAGTGTCGAAAGCAAAATGTACCTATCTTAAAATGAAGCTTGGGAGGAAATAGAGACTTTAGTATAAAATGCAACGCAAGAAAGGAAATCCTTAGGGGGAGGGGGGAAACCTTTTTTATAGAGTGAATTATTTTATCAAGCTCTTTTGCTTCAATAAGAATATTGGCTTTAACTATACTGGCGATGTTTGGTTCTGTTTATTCATATGAAGAGTTCCTTTCCCATCCATGGATTTCATAAATTCAAACGCATGCAAGTGCCTTCGTACGGTGGTAAGTGCTGCATGTGTGAAACAACAAAATATAAACCTTGAATTAAGACAACAAAACCCAACAAAATATAAACTAAAAAATTGATAGCTGCTCTGCGTTAACTAGTGTTTCACTAAAAATAAAACATTAATACAATACGTTGGTCAAGTTTTGCAACATACCGATGTTTTAAATCGATTAGTCAGTAAATTGATAATTTTTTTTTCCGTGTACACTGGTATTTCTCATGTGGAATGAAGTCGTAGTTTCTGGTTGTTCAGCTTAACATAAGTACAAATTCGAAACTTTAAATTGAAATTTTGTGCAATTGTTTGGTCAGTTCTTTGTATTTGAAATTTTTTGAAATAATTTTGTGTATTAAAACAAAAGAAGACTTAACCTCTCTGCGCTACCAATCAATACTCTTCCTCCTCTGGTATTCGAACCCTGGAGGTAGTGCTTACAAGACCGACACGCTAACCAAATGACCACGACACCATATTTAAGCTGAAGAGAGTCATTCTCTCTAGCATTACTCTTAGTTGTGACACATATATGATGGTTGTCAGCTTGCTAGGCCTGTCATAACCCGTTCGAGACTGTAATGTTCATAATCTATGTATATACATATTATGTATATGCATATATACACACAATGTTTATTATTATGTATATTATTATAATGGGATTCGAACCAACAACATTTTGGACAATTGGTTAATATTTTACCACTATGCTCAATCTTACATGTACTCTACTAGTAAAGTTTGGAACACACTCCCTTCATCTATTTTTTCCAACTGCTTATGATTTACACACCTGTAAACGCCGTATATCAGGACATGTCGGCCTTTTAAATTGACCTGGTTTATAACTTTTCATTAACTCTGGTGGTTATTTAGTAGGCCTCCGGCCTTTGCCCACCAGAGGTAATATTAAAAAAAAAAAAAAAAAAATTTAAGTTTTTTTTTTTTTTTATGTTTTTCAGGTCAAATATAATATATATATATATATATATATATATATATATATATATATATATATATATATATATATATATATATATATATATATATATATATATATATATATATATATATATATATATATATATATATATATATATATATATATATATATATATATACCCACGCCAAAATTTTACTCTAGGGATGGGCATTTTTTAATTTTTCTGTTGGGGGTGGGAGGTGGGTGGGGTGGGGTGGGTGGTAACGAGATAGAAATTTGGGAT
This sequence comes from Armadillidium nasatum, assembly GCA_009176605.1. NCBI lineage: Eukaryota > Metazoa > Arthropoda > Malacostraca > Isopoda > Armadillidiidae > Armadillidium > Armadillidium nasatum. The sequence goes on along the minus strand of SEYY01002215.1, from coordinate 137,693 downwards.
GATTTTGTAATTTTTTTTTTTTTTTTTTTTTTGAGTCTGGATTTTTAAAGTATGCTTTTCATTTAAAACTGATGAAAGGCAGATTAGAGCTTCTGACTCGCCCCCCTCTCCTCTATCTTAAGGGGATGGGAGAGTATTCTAATTGCCTACCCTCCCCCCCACTCTATTTTGCTAATTTAAAGGGTTTAAATAGAATTTTAAAAGGGTTATAAATTTTCAGTATGTGTTAACTTTAAATAAAGGGATTCCATCATGAGGGGAAAAGACCCCATTGATGAGATAGATAATGTCCTTTATTATTATTATTATTATTATTATTATTATTATTATTATTATTATTATTATTATTATTATTATTATTATTATTATTATTATTATTATAATTACTTAGTAGTTGGAGTATTATTATTATCATTACGATTATAATAATAATAATAGTAATAATAACAACAATAATAATAATAATAATAATAATAATAATAATAATAATATATTGTTGTTGTTGTTGTTCTTCTTCTTTTTCTTTTTCTTTTTCTTTCTTTTTCTTTTCTTTTTCTTTTTCTTTTTCTTCTTTCTTCTTTTTCTTCTTCTTTTTCTTTTCTTCTTTTTCTTCTTTTTCTTCTTCTTCTTCTTTTTCTTCTTTCTTCTTTTCTTCTTCTTCTTCTTCTTCTTCTTCTTCTTCTTCTTCTTCTTCTTCTTCTTCTTCTTCTTCTTCTTCTTCTTCTTCTTCTTCTTCTTCTTCTTCTTCTTCTTCTTCTTCTTCTTCTTCTTTCTTCTTCTTCTTCTTCTTCTTCTTCTTCTTCTTCTTCTTCTTCTTCTTCTTCTTCTTCTTCTTCTTCTTCTTCTTCTTCTTCTTCTTCTTCTTCTTCTTCTTATTATTATTATTATTATTATTATTATTATTGTGTTAATACTATATTAGAGTATTTCTAATGCTACAAAGTTTTCCCTTGTATTTATTTGTTTAACAAATCTGTATTTGTTTACATTACGCATAATTTAATATTAAAACGTAATTAAGATGTATTTTATATTATATTTATTTTTTTAAATTGAACAATATAAATATTTTTATTTTTATTTTTTTAAATTATTTTTTCTTTTTTATTTTTTAATTTGTTTTTGTAAGCTGCCTTGCCTTATAATTTGATTTCTGGCTGATTGATTGATGTAGCTTTATTGGCATATTTGAAGGTATATATTATTTTGTGTTGGGGATTTAAATTAATTATTGGTCTTGTTCCACCGTCGTACTGAGGTAATTTTTTATTGCGCAAGCACACACACACACACCCACACACACAAGCACACGTTTACACACAGACACACTCACTCTCACCCACACACAGACACACACACTCACACGCTCACAGACATACACACATGCACACACACACACACACACACATATATATATATATATATATATATATATATATATATATATATATATATATAATATATATATATATATATATATATATATATATATATGTGTGTGTGTGTGTATTGTATTGATGTTATGTATATGTGTGTGTGTGTGTGTGTTTTTTTATTTTTTTTTTAGCTTGTACCCCATACAGATTTTTTTTTGTTTTGTTTTATATTCATACTTCGCTTTCAAATTATTATTATTATTATTTTTTTTTACTTTCCGTTGACGATGCGTTAATGTTAAAAGCGAGAATACGCGCGTGCATCATTGATGAATTTCAGGTGATGGGATGGGACGAGAGAGAGAAGAGGATATATATATATATATATATATATATATATATATATATATATATATATATATATATATATATATATATATATATATATATATATATATATATATATATATATATATATATATATATATATATATATATATATATATATATATATATATATTATGCAAAATGAATGTTATTATTTGAGGAAATATGGAATAGTGAATGTGAATAACAGAGATAAATATAGAAAGAGAAAATAAAAAAAAGCCTGGAGAATGGATAAGAGAGAGGGAGAGGGAGAGGGAGAGAGAAAGAGAAAGAGAAAGAGAGAGAGAGAGAGAGAGAGAGAGAGAGAGAGAGAGAGAGAGAGAGAGAGAGAGAGAGAGAGAGAGAGAGAGAGAGAGAGAGAGAGAGAGAGAGAGAGAGAGAGAGAGAGAGAGAGAGAGAGAGAGAGCTTGGGCAGACTTTTGATAAAACATTGCGACAAATTGTCCAAATTGACAATTCAAATTTGGTAGATGTCATCGCTGTCTGAGAGAGCGTCCGTCTCAAGCGCTGATAAAGATATAGTTATCACAGAATACATAAAACAGCTCGCATAAGTTGTAATTTGGTTGCCATGGCAACGATCATCTGACCAATCACGTGAATTGGGTGTTGACAGATGAACCAATCAGCGAAACTCTTACATTTTTGGACGTATTTTTTTTTTTATTATTTATTTTTTTTTTATTTCTATTTTTTATTTTTTTATTTTAAATTTTTTTTTTGGTTTAATCCTTAATTATTAATAAAAACTCTCGTTTGCGAGTCACAAAATGGAGCATAAGTATGAAGAAGAAGAAGATCTATATATATATATATATATATATATATATATATATATATATATATATATATATATATATATATATATATATATATATATATATATATATATATATATATATATATATATATATATATATATATATA
>SEYY01002215.1:102500-130000 GCA_009176605.1 Armadillidium nasatum | reverse complement strand
TTCATAATGTGTTTTATAGGGGCTTGGCTGTTCATTGAACTTTTTATAGGGATTTGACTATTCATAGAGCTTTTTATAGAGATGTAATTGTTCATAGAGATTTTAATAGAGATTCGACTGTTCACAGAGCTTTTCTGAAATGGGAGGAATTGTAATATAGTTGACCTCTCCAAACATCGGTACGTTTGACAAACGCTGACATCATGATTCAAATCTCATTCCGAAACAACACTGGATCAGGTTAGGTAAAGAGCGAGTTGGGAAAAAAGAAAAGGGGTAAAAAAAAAAAACCTCCGAGCCCAAAGAAAAAGGAGGATATCGAGGAGGGAAGAGAAGGAGAGAAAGAAACGGACGATTAGATAGAGAGAGAAAAATGATAAATGGTATAGGAGATATGAGAAGATAAATAGGAAAAAAAAATAGAAGTCATAAGTAAGGAATATGACAGTAGAGAAAAGGGCGACAGGTAATAGATAAGGAGTTAACATATGTAGTGAATGAAACATGGACAGAGAGATGAATATATCGATAATGAAGAGAGAGAGAGAGAGAGAGAGAGAGAGAGAGAGAGAGAGAGAGAGAGAGAGAGAGAGAGAGAGAGAGAGAGAGAGAGATAATTAGAGAAGTGTGAGTGAGAGAGAGAGAATGAGATAATTAGGAAGGTGTGTGCGAGTGTGTGTGTAAGAGAGAGAGAGAGAGAGAGAATTTTAGGTCGACGTGCTGAATAATAACATCCATTTTTATGATAAATTTTATTAGTAGTAATTATTAAAAATTATTATCACTGATCTAAAGAATTCAACGTCACGATTCAAAAATGGACTTTCTTTTTTTTCTTTCTTTTTATTTTCTTGTTTTGTTTCTTTTTTTTCTTTTTCTTTTTTTGTCTTTTTTTTTGTCTTAAATTTTCTTTTGATTTTATTCTATTATTGTTTTATTTTTGTTTAGTGTATTAATTTTAGTTTTGATTTTGTATTTCTTGTTTTGATACATTTTTGTTTTTGTTTTACTAATTCACTCTATTAGTTAGATATCTATATATATATATATATATATATATATATATATATATATATATATATATATATATATATATATATATATATATATATATATATATATATATATATATATATATATATATATATATATATATTAAAAATTATTTTCGATATTCAACGTCGCTCTCTGGATTTGCAACCATTACTCGTTTTTTAGGCAGCGACTGAAAGTTTTGCAGCATTTGCTAAGTCTCTTCTTTCTTCTTTAAAAGTTCTAGGTTTTTATGCAGCGTTTGCAAGTTTGCTAGTTCCTCTGTGACTATTGCTGTAATTGCATGGCTTGCATTAATTGCTAGTTCTTCAGGAGCATCTTTTCATTCTGTATTGTTTGTTTTTATGCAGTAATCCGAAACAGTTTCTAGTTATGCAATAATTTCTCACTTTGCATCAGTTGTTTTTATCAATAATTGCTCATAGTTAGGAAGCAATTGCAAGTTCTGCAGCTTATTTTAGTTTCTCTGCAACATTTTTCTCCTTCTGCATCTGCGAGCATCGTTCCTAACTTGTTCTTAAGTAATATTTCCTCGTTTTTAAACAAAATATTTCAAGTTTGGATGCTATTACTACTGAAGTGTTTCATTATTTTTACTCAGCTATTTTAAGTTCTGCAGCAATTGATTGTTTTGCTAAAAATTTTCCATTCTGGATCAATTGCTTGTCCCCTTTGCAACATTCCTTTTATTTCATGCAACAATTATATTTTTCAACAATTGTTCCTTTCTTTTGCATTAGTTTTTCAGCTGCAACAGTTACACTGTAATAATATTGAGTTCTTCTGCAGCGGTTGATAGTTTTTCTTCAACATCTCCTGGTTCATCTTCATCAGTTGCTGGTTTTTTCTGCATTTAAACGTTATATTTTGCTCCGAAGTTGCTCGCCCTTCTGAAATGGTGCAGTTGGAGTGGACTTTTCCTATGGCTTATCGAAAACCTTTCCAGTACCAAACTAATTAATTATTGGTGTCTAGTCTTCCAAACTCAATTAAATGTTTAATTTTTTTTAAATGTATGCATAAGTAATTTGAAAACAAACCTTTTGCAGAGTCCTTATCTATATTTCATGTTTATGAATATGCCTCGGTATCTCAGTTTCTGAAGTAGCTGTCGAACGGCTGTCTTAAGGTTGAAAAAAGAAAGAAAAAAAAAAAAAAAAATTAAGATTAAGGTAGTTTGGGTATTTAAACTTTTTAATGTCATTGTTTTTTTTGTTGTTTTTTTCTTGTTTTTTTTCGAAATATTTTTGTCAGTTGATTTTATTCACTATATTATTTATTATTTTTATTATTTAATATAAATTATTTAATATTATTGTTATTATTTAAGATTATTATTATTATTTAATATTATTATTATTATTTAGTTTTTGCTTTCTTTTTTTTTAAATCTAATTGCCTTGTATGATTGCCTCAGGTGAAAAGAAACAATTCGCTTGTTATAAAAATGGTCGTTTTACAAGATAATCAATAAATTTTACATAGTAATCGATTGTTTTACAAGATAATCGATAAATTTTGCAAGATAATTGACCGTTTTTATAGGTGATTGATTAATCGCACAAAATAATCGATAGTTTTACGATATAATAGAAATATAGTAGAAAAATTATATATATTTTTATCAATAAATTATTCGAGATAATCGATTGATTTGTAAGATAATCGAATGTTTTACAGTGATTAAAAAATTGTAAATGTTGATCAATAAGTTGTACAAGATAATCGATCATTTTACAAGATAATCGATAAATCGTATAAAGTAGTCAACCGTTTTACAATAGAATAGATGAGATTATTCATGTTAACCAATAAATCGTGAGAGATAGTCGATTGTTTTGCAAAATAATCAATTAAAAATTATTCAATGTAGTCGATTGTTTTCCAAATTAATCGATAAATTGTACAAGATAATCGATAAAATCGTATAAAATTGTCCACTACTTTACGAAAGAATGGAACAATTATTCAATTACTCTACAATTATAATTATGATTGATATATTTTATCGATTAATCGATAGAATAAGCTATTATTATTATTATTATTATTATTATTATTATTATTATTATTATTATTATTATTATTATTATTAGATAAAATAGTAAATTACTCTTTCTTAAGATGTACAATTAATATTAATTTTATAATTGAATAAAATATGAGATTATTTACTATCGATTACTTTTACAAGCGATTATTTTGTAAGGTATTATTTTATTATTAACTCTGACTGGAATAATAATAATAATAATAATAATAATAATAATAATAATAATAATAATAATCGAGAAATTAAAAAAAAAACTATTCAGCAAAAAATAAAAATTTAATACGAAAATATGAAAAATAAACATATTGCCATCTACCGTGGCACAAACGGTAGAGTGATTGACTTACGTGCTTGAGGGCGCCGGTTCGATCCCACTTGGGTATCCTAAGTATATGCTACCTAGAAAAGTTCTTCTACAAGAATAGGGCAGTGCCCGTGAGATGTGAACTTTTCATAATAATAATAATAATAATAATAATAATAACGGGCTGCTGGGATAATGAATATACGTTTTGTTTATTTAATACATCACAAGTTCACAAAGAAAAATATGTATTATTATCAAAATCAAATCTAGGAGTAATAAGGGTATTTATAAATACATAGTAACAAAAATGATACTAATAATAACTATAAAGGTAATAGCAAGATATTGAAAGGAAAATTACTACTCACTAGGAAATACTAATAGTAATAATAATAATAATACCACTACTACAAATAATAATAATCATAATCATATTCATAAATTCTTTATTCAGTGATCGTACATTATAATTTACTATATTTAGTAGGTTCTATGCTACTACTACTACTACTACTACTACTAATAATAATAATAATAATAATAGTAATAATAATGAAGTAACTGTACAGTTCACTGAAAAGGGACTTTTAAGGCTTAGGATACACATTGGTTTCCATTGAGTCCCAAAGTTTAATAGTTAAATAAATTTTTCAATAATAATTATTATTATTATTATTATTATTATTATTATTATTATTATTATTATTTGTAAGAATGAAATTTTAAATTTTTTTAGTTATACGTAAATATAAAAAAAATAAAAAAATAAATATTTAGTTTTTGTATTAATAATAATAATAAATAATAATAGTAATAATAATAATAATAATAATAATAAATAATAATAATAATAATTTGGGGACTTTTTTTTTTGATGTGTGTGTGTGTGTGTGTCCTTAACTCGTTCCTAACCGGTCAAAAGAGTAAACAACCTTTGCGACCTGCCATGGCCACCTGTACCGGCAGGTCAAGGCTGCCATTACCCGATACGAGGACGATATATATATATATATATATATATATATATATATATATATATATATATATATATATATATATATATATATATATATATATATATATATATATATATATATATATATATATATATATATATATATATATATATATATATATATATATATATATATATATATATATATATATATATATATATATATATATATATATATATATATATATATATATATATATATATATATATATATATATATATATATATATATATATATATATATATATATATATATATTAGCCTGTTATTAGTATGCACTTGTGGAAGCTCGTAAAGTTGAAAAGACATGTTCCTTTTACCATTGCAGGCTTCAATTTTCAAACAGAATATTAATATTTGTTAAGTGATTATTGTAAATCTATTATTTGGCCGAAACTAAATTAAAGGCACGATGCGAATAAAATAAGGAAGCCATCTTGTCAACCAGTATTGATGACAGGCATGTGATTGTATATATATATATATATATATATATATATATATATATATATATATATATATATATATATATATATATATATATATATATATATATATATATATATATATATATATATATATATATATATATATATATATATATATATATATATATATATATATATATATATATATATAGTAGTAGTAGTAGTATATTGGCGCTTTTCGTTTATAGGAGGCGGTGAATACATGAAATTTTTTAAGGAATGTTTAACATTTATGCAGGGAAAATAAATATTTAGCCGTCGAAAAAATATTTGTAGGAAACTTCAATAATAATAATAATAATAATAATAATAATAATGACGAACAGTATAAAACATCCATTGTCGTAATCATAATTTTAATATTTCATATTAGTTGTATGGGATTGTTTTATGAAATTATAAATTTTATATTTTCACGTTAAACGTTTATATGATTTAAAGAGAAAGGTAAAAATTAAATAAATATGAAAAGAAACTTTCTTTGTTTCGCTTAATTAAAAGTGTTTTGCGAATTATTTTCGGTTTAGCAAAGAGTTGCCAAGTACTAGTTTAAATAGTTGCAAAAAGCTATATTTTAGGTTTGGTAAAAAAAAATTTTAGCTGAATTTATATAGTTTAAAAATTACAAAAGAATATATATATCTGCGACGTACAATTGCTTGCGTGTTTACGACTTGCAGGTTGAGTCGTCGTGGGCCGTGGTGTCTCCGCTCCCTCCGAAACTTCTCTCGCACATTGTAACTCCCCTACTTCTGGATTCTTCTTCGTCATGTACGATTTTTTTTTTTTTTAGAAAGTAGGCATGTGAACAACAATTATATATATATATATATATATATATATATATATATATATATATATATATATATATATATATATATATATATATATATATATATATATATATATATATATATATATATATATATTGTCCTTATCAGTTGCCTTTCTTATGTATACTTTTCACCAATAACTTAAGCAAACGCAATTCTATCCTATCCTGTCCTAGGCCTTCCTCTTAGCATTTTCCTGATAGTTTCAGTATGATGTGTATTCCCTAGTCTCACATAATTTGTTACACAAACTAGAGCTGATTTATGGTTCATGTTTTCTCTTTTGTTTCTCTTTCCTCTCACCTAAGTGATTTATTCTTTCGCATATTCATTTGTTGTTATTCAGTGATTCTTGCAGCATTCTTACAAAGAACTACATTTAAGATGACTTATTTATTTTTCATTGGTTATGTTCATGGTCTATATTTCACATCCACACAATAATATTGATGATAATTTATATATAATTTTTTATTATTATTATTATTGTTTTGTCACCGAAGGCTCTGGGATCTTGTTCTGTTATCTTATTGAACGAATTTTTTGATTTTATCTGGTTACTCTTCCCAGGTAGTTAAATTTGTCGATCTGTTCACCAAGTTTACTTCTACCCTATTATTTTAACTTTGTGGTTTCTACATATCTCTTTAGCATAACCATAGTTTCGGCTTTTGTTTAACTTATATTCAAACCCTTAGCCTCACTTTGTATATTCAAATCCTTAGCCTCACTTACTTCGTATATTCAAGCCCTTAGACTCACTTATTTCGTATATTCAAGCCCTTAGACTCATTTACTTCGTCTATATCATATCAAGTAAAGAATGAAATTTCCCTTTAGAATGGGCCACGAGTTTAATGTTATAATTATATTTAATGTTTTTAATATTAATTTTATATATTCTATACCTGAATAGATGAACTCAGTTACAATCATAGATGTTCGAGATACCACGTTCTCAATATTTGGACAGTCTTCATCCACTATCAATTTTCGAGATTCAATAACATCATCATCAAGTCCTCATTCTCTTTGTCGAAAATCCATTCATATAGTTAACATAGTACAGATAGAAATTCTATTTCTCAGAATGTTTGTGACTTTCCATATGTCTTTCCTTTTTAATTAACAAACTACAACTTCCCTCTTATAAATTTGAAGTGTATTTTTATTCTTTATTTCTTCCAACTCTACACTGCGAAATTTGGCTTTACAAATCGTTCGGACAATGTCACAATAAAACTTTTCATTTATTTTCTTATAAGAAAATAAGTCGATGAGACTACTTTATTATGTGTAACAGGTCTTTTCTGTATTGAAAATTTCGTTGTGACATTTTGGTCACTTGTTTCAATTGATTTGTTAGGACAGTCTTTGCTCGATCATGATGCTTTATTACTTTCTAGATTCATAGATTTTGTTTGCTAGAGCTTATATCTTCTCAACAATAATTTCTCCTAGAACCTCTTTACATTGACTAATTATTTAATGTGTTATTAATTTATTAATTAAAAACAATTAATTAATTTAATTACTGTGTGTTATTTTGATGTTTTTATCATTATTGAATAATATTTGTTGTTTGTTATTGAGGTTTGGTTGAAGGTACTTTCCAAGTTTGTTGAAGATTTATTTAGTGGTTACAAGGAATATGAAACTTAAATTGGTTCTGTATTGGTTTACTCTCTGTAAACTTTGGTTTACTCTCTGTACACTTTGGTTTACTCTATGTAAACTTGGTTTGCTCTCTAAACTTTGGTTTCAACTTTCAAGGAACATTTTAACTTATTGGTTCCCGTGCACAGAAGCTGTAAGTTATACCGTGGTTCAAACGGTAGGGTGATTGACTCACGTGCTTGAGAACGTTGTTCGATCCCACTTGGGGATCCTAGGTATATACTACATAGAAAAGTTCCTCTCCTCGAATAGGGCAATGCCTGTGAGATGTGAACTTTTAAAAAAAAGTACAATAGGAGTAGGCAATAATGAATTAGGGCATGTAGACTTATATAAGAATTCTGGAACTTTAGTATTATATCGCTACAAAAATTGTCCTAACGAATCGTTGGGACAAGTGGCAAAAATGTCACAGTAAAATTTTCAATAGTGAAAGGACATGTTAAGCATAAGGAAGTCGCTTCACCGTTTGATTTTCTAATAAGAAAATAACTAAAAAAATTTGTTGTAACATTTTTTGCCACTTGTCCCAACGATTCGTTAGGACAATTTTTGCAGTGTAGCTTGTCCATATTTTTTTTTTTTTTTTTTTTTTTTTTTGACTTCTGCGTTTTCAGTTGTTCCAAATAGGGATCTTTTATTTATATATTCTGATAGGGAAGGGAATCTTCTATATTTTCACGGATGTTCCGCATATATATATATATATATATATATATATATATATATATATATATATATATTATATATATATATATATATATATATATATATATATATATATATATATATATATATATATATATATTATTATATATATATATATATATATATATATATATATATTTTACCCGGGCCCAAAAGATGGAAGTCCGTTGTGTTGACCATATATATGGTTAATATATATATATATATATATATATATATATATATATATATATATATATATATAATCGTCATATCAAAGGTAATACCTATTAATCAGTGATAGCGATTCACTGATACATAACTAAGTTAAAATCTGTATCACGATAACTTTTAAGTTAGAACACGAGCTAGAGCTCTAGTCAATATTAGGTTCTAGAAAAAATAAGACTAGAATGGGTGTCTCTAATATATCTATAACTAAGATTGTAAGTTAGAATACGAGCTAGAGCTCTAGTCCAATATTAGGTTTTAGAAAAAATAAGACTAGAATGGGTGTCTCTAATATATCTAACTCAACAACTCTTTTAAACTAATAAGAATTACACCTTTTAATTTGTTGTAGAAATATCGATAGAAATATCGATAGGGGTTGGATCCATTAGATCGATATTTTCTGTAAAGAATTTTTCGCCACAGCATTGGTTCAGGTAGTTAATGAACCTATATTCATTTGTTTTTGGGAAAAAAAAAAAACATTTTCTTACCGGGAACGGATTCTTTCAAAGTTCCGAATAAATTTATTTATTTATTTTTTTTATTTATTTATTTATTTATTTATTTATTTATGGATTTGAAACAAGTCCGATAATGTACTGCAATGTTTCTTAAAGGTAAAACATACCTGCAGTAATTAATTAATAAGTATTGGGTTTTGGTAGTTTGCTGCCATATGCTAAATTTATTATTATTATTATTATTATTATTATTATTATTATTATTATTATTATTAATTATTAATTATTTTTATTTTTTTAAAATTTTTTAATTTTTTTTAATTTCGGAAGTTGGTTTAATTATTTTTAATTTATTTATTTTGTTGTAAATGTTTTAAAGTATGTGAGTGTTTTTTAATTGTTTTTGAAGAACATTTAAATGTTTTCTGTTATTTCTATTCTGAAATGTTAGAATTGTTTTTTTTTTTTTTTTTTTTTTTTTTTTTTTTTTTTTTTTTTTTTTTTTTTACGATCTTATTTTTGTAATATCTTATTACGGGAATAAGTCTATCTATTACTAGATTCTTCTTCCTTTACTTCAGGAACTAATATTTTGATCATTTTAACCTAACATTCATTTTCTTAGGAAGTAATTAAGATTGTTCTTGTGTTCGGAGAAATTAATAAAATATGATTGTTCTTATATTCTAAGAAACTAAGAAAAATAAGATTGTGTGTTCAAAGAAACTGAGGAATAAGATTGTTCTTGTGTTCAAAGAAACATAAAAATAATGATTGTTCTTATGTTCTAAGAAAAATGAAATTGTGTTCTGACACACTGAGGAAAATAAAATTGTTCTTGTGTTCTGAGAAACTGAAGAAAAATAAAATTGTTCTTTTGTTCTAAGAAAGTAAGAAAAATAAGACTGTTCTTATGTTCAGAGAAACATAAAAATAAGATTGTTCTTGTGTTCTGAGACACTGAGGAAAATAAGATTGTTCTTATGTTCTAAGAAACTAAGAAAAATAAGATTGTTCTTGAATTCTAGTGTTCTTGTGTTCAAAGAAACTGAGAAAAATAATTTGAAGTTTTATTTACATTAATTTTTCGGTTTTTGTAACTTCCTTCTCAGTAGTTTTTTTTTCATAAGTTTCTTAAGTACCTTGTTTAAGTTACCTTTCGTTTGCAAATTTGTTTAGTAGTTTTTGGTATATGGTAGTAGAACTACAACTGTGCTCATATTACACTTTCTCTGTCCAAATCATTGCCAGAAGTTTTTTTGAATTATTTTTTTCTTGCACTTTACAGAAAGGTTTGTAATACTCTCATTCCCTTTGTTTCCAAAACTAAATTTTCAATTGAGCAATTTTACAAGTCGAATGTCGGAAAATTGTCGGCCTTTAGCTGGGTTTTTATTTTGTTCTACCTCCGCACCTATTTTTTTTATTTAATTTATTTTTTTTCTTACTGGATATTTGATGCTTTTCTACCAAAGCTACAACAAAACAATCTCTAAATAATAATTCCTTTAACAATTTCAGCGCATTTGTGTGTATGTATGTATGTATGTATGTATGTATGTATGTATGTATGTATGTGTATGTATGTATGTATGCGAGGCCATAATGGAGTTTTGGCCATTTAATGATAGCCATTATATTGAAAAAGAAAGAAAGACAAAACGCCCAATATCATTTAGAGAAAAAGGGAACCAATACATCTTCACAGACGTTTGAAAAGAATAGGCGTAAAAAAGGCCTATATTATGCCCACACTGAAGTAGTTCAAATAGGCCTTCAAAAATTTCTTTTGATTTTTGAAAAGACAATTGTGAAGGATTCTATTATGTCACTTACTTTATTTCAAGAACTTGGAAAATGTGTGAAATTTGATATATATATATATATATATATATATATATATATATATATATATATATATATATATATATATATATATATATATATATATATATATATATATATATATATATATATATATATTAAAACATCGAAGTTTAAAGTTTGTTATAGGGGAATCGAACCCAGTCCCTATAGCAAATTTTAAACTTCGATGTTTAATTAATATTTAGTCAGCGAGAGTGTTAGCAGACTTTAATTATCTATATATATATATATATATATATATATATATATATATATATATATATATATATATATATATATATATATATATATATATATATATATATATATATATATATATATATATATATATAGTGTCATATTTCAAGATACTTATTTAAAGAACTCTTTAGGATCACCATTTAAATAAAAATAAAATAAACAAATGTGGTCATACGGTTTGCGTGTCGGTCTTGCAAGCAGTAGGTCTAGGGTTCGAATATTCGAGGAGGAAGTGTACTGACATTGCACAGAGGTTGTTTTCTTTTTTATTGATTGATTATGATAGTGTTGAGGTTGGTAGTGATATCGATGGTAGTGGTAGTTATGGTGATGATAATTTATATCGATGTATTTTCATATTGATGTCTATTTGTATTGATGTGTATTTTATATATATCTGTATTGATGTAACACCCTCTCCTTGAATAAGCTCTGCCTGTGAGCGGTGGTGATGTAAAGAAAAAATAAATAAATAAATTTGGTATATTTTTTTCTTTACTTAATGTTACATTCTGGGATTTGGGATACTTTGGAATTCACTTGAGATGAATTAAGGTCCAGTTATTGCTTTGTTGTGACGATTTTGTGTTACAGATTGCCTAAATGCCCAAACACTTGAGTAAGGTGCTAGTACGTGCCGAAAATGTTTGGATAAAGCAGACCCTTGCTTCAAGTGTTTAAATGATGACCCATGTGTTTTGGTCTTTCAGTTCCGATATTCTGATCTGTTGTTTAAGAATAAGAGCGCGTGTAACACGTATTAAATTGTAGGTTCTTATCGGTTGTTTATGAATGAGAGTGCGTGGTGTCTATTATAACACGTATCAGAAGGTTGGGGCTGACGAGTTGAAAGCTCGTGTTATCAGTTATAACACGTATCAGAGGGATGGTGCCTATCAGTTGTGTTAGTATGAGAACGCGTGTTATTAGTTATAACACGTATCAGAGAGTAGGTGCTGTTCGATTGTTTTAGAGTGAGAGCGCGTGCTATCCGTTATGTAACACATATCAGAGGGTTGGTGCTGACAAATTGAAAGCGCGTGTTATCAGTTATAACACGTGGCAGGAGATGATGCTTCATTCGGTTATTTAAGAATGAGAGCGCGTGTTATCATTTATAACACGTATCAAGAGTTGGTGTAAATGAGAATGAGGGCACGTGTTATCAGTTATATAACACGTGTCGTTTGTTGTGGTTTCTAACAAAAATTTATTTGTTTTGTATATGGTAAAAATAACCTTTTGTATTAGCGTTGTTTTAGTTAGCTCTATATTGATTTTGATATTAATAATAATAATAATAATAATAATAATAATAATAATATTCGGCTTCGACTCTGGCTCATTAGTTCTCTTTAAAACATTATTTAATACAGTCAATTCTTATTTTTTCTTATTATTATTATTATTATTATTATTATTATTATTATTATTATTATTATTATTATTATTATTATTATTATTATTATTATTATTAGTTATTATTGTTAGATTTCGCATATCACGAAATTGTAGGTAGGTCGAAAGCGTGGACGCTACTTTTACTTTTGATACCATTTGTCTTTAATACGTGACGTATTACCGTATTATTCGCACGCAATACACACACACACATACACACATGCAAACTCGCGCATACAGTCACATGCTCATCCACGTACACATAAGTTTAAATCTTAAGGCAACATTCTTTAATGTATTACTAATATATGAGTATGGCAGATGTGAAAAAGTTATGAGATATTTTATGTGGTTTGAGCAATATCCTCTTTTTGGGAATGTGGATATCTCTTGTAGACTGGTATGACGAATTATGTGGATAGTGAATATTTTTATTTTTTTTTAAATTAAAAAGTTCACATCTCACGGGCATTGCCCTATTCGAAGAGAGGAACTTTTCTAGGTAGTATATACCTAGGATCCCCAAGTGTGATCTTACCGGCGTCCTCAAGCACGTGAGTCAATCACTCTACCGTTTGAGTCACGGTAATAATAATAATAAGTGATTTTGAAGAAATGATCATTTTATGGTAAATTTGTTAGAAAGCTTTGTTTCGTTTTGAATCCTTTATGGTGAGCCCTGTCATAGGGCATATGCAAAACTGAATTTTAGTGTAAGGTAGCTTAGTATAGGTACCTTAGTTAAATAGGAGTTTAGGACACAACTACTTTAATGAAATGTTTTGTTAACAGTAAACTCAGTTTCTATCTCAGTTGAGGGTAATACTATTATGTTAACAATAATGGTAGTTTACTTATTAAGTTGAATCAGTTTAAAGTGCTTGTTGGTTGTTCGTTAGATTTCTGCATATTTCCCATGCACAGTCTGTCAGCTTGCTAACCAATTTCGAGATTTGAGAATACTTTCTAATTTTGAAATTATGTTGCAAAACATTTTTTTAAGTATTTTTTTCATGATTTGTAAAATCTGATTGTGTGTATTTTTTTCGAAATCATGTGTTTGTATTAAATTTTTTTTTTCTTTACTTTCAAATATATAAAATTCGAAAATCAAAATTCTAAATTCAAAAATTCAAAATTCTAAAATCCAAAATTTTGGAACACAATTACAAACAAACATTGAAATATCAAAATGACATTGGTCTTACTGATAATGTTACAATTTTTACATGACTTAAATATCTTTATTGTTTTAACTCCAGTATTTGTGAAAGAACCCCATGGACAGTAGTAGTATAATTATTATACCTTCATATATCAAAATTTTAATTACTGCTGCGTTAGGCATTTATTTGTTTATTATTTTATATTACTTTATCTAAACACTAGTGAACAAATTAGAAAGAAATATTAGTCATAATAATAATAAATATTAGTCACATTTGAAATGCTTTTTTGAACTAAACACATTTTTCATTTATAATTCACTCCTCTAGTTTCTAGTAACAATTTTTTTTCACATTTAATATCACTCATCTAATTCTTCCTTCTAGTTTCTAGCAACCTATAACTGTTTTCACTTTTAGCATAACTCGTGGGCTAATTCTTCTTTCTTGTTTCTAGCAACCTCTAACTGTTTTCAATTTGGGCATAACTCGTGGTCTAATTTTTCCTTCTAGTTTCTAGCAACCTATAACTGTTTTCACTTTTAGCATAACTCGTGGTCTAATTTTCCTTCTAGTTTCTAGCAACCTTTAACTGTTTTTACTTTTAGCATAACTCGTGGGCTAATTCTTCCTTCTAGTTTCTAGCAACCTGTAACTTTTCATGTTTAACAACCCTTCTAGTTTTCTAACAATTTTTTTTCACGTATAACATAACTCATGGTCTAATTCTCCTTTCTAGTTTAAATCCTTCTAGTTATTTTTCTAGTTATTTTGTTCAAAGATTTTACCAAGTTTCATCTTCCATTTATTTGTGAAATAGCCAGATTTATTCATCAAATTACATAATTTATTTTTAATCTTCTATTTTTCCTGCAGTATTTAATCTTCTTCACTGTAAAGACTCCGGGATTAGCGCTCACCTAAGAGATTTGCGTTAGGCTTAGTGTTGAGTATGTTTCTATTGTTTTTTAATTTTTTAATTATAACCCTCCCCCCCTCTCCTCTAATAGGTCCTTGCCTATGAATGGTGGTAACATGTAAAATATATTTTTAAATATGTGATTCCTTTATCAGGTCACGTGTATGAGTACTTGTCTGTTTTTATTATTATTGTGACTAATATTTCTAATATTGTGACTAATATATATATATATATTTTTTTCATTTTCTTCTTGATATATTTTCATGTAAGGTTTAATCTTCAAAAAGTAATTTTAACTGGAAATATTTAATTAAATAATAATAATAATAATCATGTTTCTAATCTCATAACGTTCAGGATAAAAAATATACCTATCAGTTATTCAGTATAATAATTTTCTGTAAGTTATTACAAACTTGTCATTATTAAATATTTATACTTCTGGTTTTACACCCCAAAACTAACATATTCATGCTACGGTCGAAGTTGCCAGACTCGCATTTAATTTAGATATATTTTTTTATAACAAACTTTCTTGATTTTATAGTTTTGTTAATAAATTTTGTTAATAAATTTCGTACTATTTTATTTAACAGTACTTTAACTTACGTAATCTTTTGCTCTACGCGTTAAAATAGAAATGATTATTGTTAAAAATATTTATCTATTACTACATCTCGTCAACTATACTCAATACTCATACTACTTAAATTCAGTCCAGAGACTGAAAAAAAAGAAGAAGAAAAAAAAAAAAATAATCCACCTTAGTATTGAAAAAAAAAAAAAAAAAAAGATTAAAAATTTAGCCACAAAGAATGTCGCCGAGAATGTTTAATAAAAATTTTCTCGTAAAGAAAAACCCGGATGCAAAAAAGTAACTAGATTGTAGTTTACTCTTCTCAACATATGAAAGAAAACACTAAATACTGGATTTAAAAAATAAGCTGAACCAATTTTTAACTTATGAATGTCGGGATGAACTAATATCAGATATTATCTGTAAATACGGATGTAGATGTCTGACTTCCAAATTGGGTAATTAGCATTTTACGGATACTATTACTGGAATTTTGATTGATCTTCGTACGATATTTTGGTGAAGCTCAAAAATTTTAAATTATCGCATAATATATATATATATATATATATATATATATATATATATATATATATATATATATATATATATATATATATATATATATATATATATATATATATATATATATATATATATATATATATATATATATATATATATATATATATATATATATATATATATATATATATATATATATATATATATATATATATATATATATATATATATATATATATATATATATATATATATATATATATATATATATATATATATATATATTTTTTTTTTTTTTTTTTTTTTTTTTTTTTTTTTTTTTTTTCTTTTCTCTCTCTTTCTCTCTCTCTCTCTCTCTCTCTCTCTCTCTCTCTCTCTCTCTCTCTCTCTCTCTCTCTCTCTATCTATATATATATATATATATATATATATATATATATATATATATATATATATATATATATATATATATATATATATATATATATATATATATATTATTTTTTTTTTTTTTTTTATAAAAATAAAAAAAAAAATAAAAATAAATATAAATAGGAAAAATAGGATTTTTTTATTTATATTTATATATATATATATATATATATATATATATATATATATATATATATATATATATATATATATATATATATATATATATATATATATATATATATATATATATATATATATATATAAAATATAGACATATAAGCCACAATATATATATATATATATATATATATATATATATATATATATATATATATATATATATATATATATATATATATATATATATATATATATATATATATATATATATATATATATATATATATATATATATATATATATATATATATATATATATGTCATTTTCAGTAAATGTTTTTTGTTTTCCATTTTAGTAAGTTTTATTAGGCTACATTAAATATATTATTATTTATTATTATTATTAATATTATTAATATGATTATTATTATTATTAAATGGAAATATAGGTATATAGAATTACAATATCCAGCACCATCTAGCAACCTCTTTGCTCACTTACATGAAAGCGCATATATGTACACACAAACACAGGCGCGCGCACACATGTTAGAGCTCTCATCTGTGCACACACACACACACACACACGCACATACAAACACACGTACACTCTATCATTATCCTACTATGCCGATGGCAGTGTAAAGAAGCGGGTACGTAGACGGACGGGCCGCATTTCGGCCCTATTTCAAATAGCCTAGGCTAGGTTTGGTGCCCATTTCCCTGAACCCCAGGCCCCACCCCCCGTCCCATACCCTCGCTTGCACCCCATCTTTTTCCTAATTTTTTGGCTGGATCTGTTATATAGTCTGTTAGGTTGCTAGATAATTTTTATCTAGTTTGTGTTGCTTCATATATATATATATATATATATATATATATATATATATATATATATATATATATATATATATATATATATATATATATATATATATATATATATATATATATATATATATATATATATATATATATATATATATATAGTACTACAAAATATGTGCTTGCGTACAATCTTTTATATGCGTGTGTGTTTGTATAAATAAAAAAAAACAATTCAGATTATTATTATTATTATTATTATTATTATTATTATTATTATTATTATTATTATTGTTATTATTATTATTATTATTATTTTTGGGAAATATATGAACTTGACAAGTTTTTTTTATAATTTATGTGTGCATTTTTTCTATTCTTCTGAAAAAAATATATATTATTTTTTGATAAAAAAAAAATAAAATAAAAATAATTGGCGCATCTGGCATCCCTATCATCTTTTCCCCCCCATTCTCTGTCTCTTCCCCCACCCCCATTAAAAACACTATGTCCCCCATTCTCTCCCAACACTTTTTACCCCCACTCCGCATTCCTGAATAGATCGTACCCAGTTGTTATTAGCGAAGTTACGACGACTCCTGCTTATACCCTCCCTGTGCCCAGATGCCCAGTCCCCCACCTTTATATATATATATATATATATATATATATATATATATATATATATATATATATATATATATATATATAATATATATATATATATATATATATATATATATATATATATATATATATATATATTGGGGGGGGACCTTAAGGTGGACGTTGAATCTATAGAGGTTAGAGACTAGTCTCTTCTTAATCCATACAGTGATTAGAGTTCTTTTTATACTCATTTTTTCTTCTTGCTAGAGTGCAAACACACACTCACACACTCACTCACACTCACACACACACACACACACACTCACACATACATTCAACAGAAATGTTGAAGTGCGAATGTGAAATAATTTCTTTCAACTTTTTTTTTTTCATTCACATGTCAATAATAATAATAATAATAATAATAATAATAATAATAATAATAATAATAATAATAATAATAATAATAATGCCAAGGAATCTTGATATTCATTTTTGGAACGTCAGTTTTTGGCGATTGAGACCTTTTTTTTCTTTTTTTTTTCTTTTTTTTTATATTTCTTCAATCTTTCTTAATATAGATTTCACGTGGGATTTTGTCATTCACAAGCGAGCATACACAAATTCGTGGATAATGATGTCTAGGGAGGATTGTGAAAATTTATTAAAATTTTTGATTATTTGATTTTTAAAAGATTCCTTGAATGGGGCGAATGTAATACTTTTTTCTTATCTTATAAACTTTTATTATTTTATCATTTTTATTATTCTTTACGAATGGCTTGAAAGAGGTCTGTCTATTTGTGTGTTTTCCTCTTTTGAATAACGAAGCAAAATGCTTACGATGAAGATTTTGTAGAACTAGAATAGAGAGAGAGAGAGAGCGCGCAACATGAACATATGTTAATATAAGGAAATTTGTGTGCGTGTGTGTGTAGAGAGAGAGAGAGAGAGAGAGAGAGAGAGAGAGAGAGAGAGTTTTCATTGTAAATTCTTTGTTATAGTACTATATTAATGTATTTTGAATAAAGAACTCTAATATACCCGAAATGGATGCCCAGATACCATTGTAAATTTTCTTCCGTTAGAGGGTTTTTTTTTTTTCTTTCTTCTTCTTTCTTCGAAAAATTTATAAATCCATATTTAACCCTAAAATTTTGCTCTGTGAAATTTAGCTTTGTGAATTAAAACAGATCTGTGAGGTGTCATTTTGATTAGCTGACATCAGACGAAACTCTGATTAGTTGTTGGTTTTAATACGTCATTTGATTTTCGGTTGTTTATTCTTTTGTTTTTATTGATACTCTGAATATATGAAAATAAAAATGGTTGGTATTTCATCATCGAACGTCGCTAGTGTGCAGCTCAAGCCGTAAACAATGCATGCAAAATTAAAAGATAGAAAAGTGAGAGACATTTTTTCCCAACCCGTTAACTTTACATGCTCTCTCTCTCTCTCTCTCTCTCTCTCTCTCTCTCTCTCTCTCTCTCTCTCTCTCTCTCTCTCTCTCTCTCTCTCTCTCTCTCTCTCTCTCTCTCTCGACTACAACCTTTATTAAAGGTATTGTTTACTTCCCACAAGATAATTTATTATTTGTTAAACCATTTAAATGTAATGAATTCAAAAATTATATAAAATGTGTTAAAATGACAAGCAAAATGAGAACTTTATTATTATTATTATTATTATTATTATTATGATAAGTCACGTTCCTTTATTATCAGTAACTTCCTTCTGTAGTTACACAAGCCTGTTAATGCTTTTTTTTCTATAAGTATTTTGTTTTGGAGGAAAAAGCTGAAAGTAGTCTCCAGCTCATCTTGTGCTGAAGAACTAGTCCGTCAAAAATGGTTCTGTAAATATCCGGAATAGATGGTAATCAGATGGAGGAAATTCGGATATTAAGGAAAGCGTCTGATTATTGGATTAATCCGAGGTCTTGAATCTTACTCGTAGACGTATACGATATTTGTAGTATCGGGCAGTAATAACTATGGCATCTGACTAAGGTTTGTCTCTCTCTGTTCCTTGAAAGCGGTGCTTAAACTTTAATCACTCCAGCTGTTAATAAGTAACGTGTAAAAGTTACATTATGAGGTAACAGCTTGAAGTAGTTCTCTGCAGAACGTCCCACCAGAGAGACCTTGAAGTGATTTCTTAATATGGAGGCTCATTTTTCGTTGTGCTTTAGACTATTATCTCTAAATAGGAGTTTTTCTATTTTTCTATATCGCTTAGATAATCTAAATCTAATGTAATCTAATTTAACCTCTAAATAGCAATTTTTCTATATCGCTTAGATAATCTAAATCTAATCTAATCTCTAGTCTAATATAATCTAATCTAACCTCTAAATAGCAATTTTTCTATATCGCTTAGATAATCTAAGATTACTTAAGATCATTGGAATTCCGAGTTGTATATATATATATATATATATATATATATATATATATATATATATATATATATATATATATATATATATATATATATATATATATATATATATATATATATATATATATATATATATATATATATATATATATATTATATATTTATATATTACTGTAATGGTTTAGAAAGTTGTATTCCACATTGGTTACAAAAATAAAATATAATTATAACTATTATGAACACACACCGAACAGGGACGTACCCAGGGCTATGCAAGAAGAAAAAAAAAAAAAGTCTGCTAAGGCATTTTTTTCCAAATAGTATTAGAATTAGAGACCTGATATATATATATATATATATATATATATATATATATATATATATATATATATATATATATATATATATATATTATATATATATATATATATATATATATATATATATATATATATATATATATATATATATATATATATATATATATATATATATATATATATATATATATATATATATATATATATATATATATATATATATATATATATATATATATATATATATATATATATATTATGTGTGTGTGTGTGTGTATGTGTATGTTAAGGGTAATGCGACTTATTAATTCATTAATATTAGCCTGTAGGCTTAGAAGTTAGAAAAGGTTAATTTTACCATACAGAAGTCTGATGGGGAGTAGTACTCTTTTGTTGGAAGTTAAAAAAGTTTGTAACCTTTCGAATGGGGGGGGAGAGGGGGAGGAAAAGGGGATAAAATTCTTTTAGGAATTCGGGTAATATATATTTTTTTTGTTAAGGTAACGAGAGAATGAAGAAATCATTGGTTTAAGGTTCCACCCCCCCCCCACCTTCTCAAAAAAAAAAAAAAAAAAAAACTTTTGAAGTTTAATAAGCCCTTTTATATATATATATATATATATATATATATATATATATATATATATATATATATATATATATATATATATATATATTATATATATATATATATATATATATATATATATATATATATATGGTCAGACTGCTACGTAAAAAAGGAAAACATTTTTGGAATCTTTGTCGAATTTTGGGTGAGAAAATTGTAAAATATTTAAAAATTAATTTAAAAAAAATGTTTGTGTACGATAAGTATGATTTAACAAAACTAATTCGACTTATTGAACCTGAACGACCGAAGATGGCCGTAGTATACAAGCCTAACTGATGTATTACACCATATATATATATTTCACATCTTTTAAAATTTTCTTAGTCATTAGCGAAATTTAAGTTATTCCAATTTCGATAAATTTATTTCAAAAAAAGAGAGACCATGCCAGACGCACGAATCTTTCAACCGCAATAAAAAAGTAAAATTTACTTACGTAATAAAATTATTATAAGAATTTTTTTTTATTTCCCAATTTTTCTTACCTAAAATTCGACAAGGATTCCAAAAATATAATCCTTTTTAACGTACGTTCAGTAGTTTTTTAAATATTTAAGTATGTAGAAGTGCAGTCTGGCATATATATATATATATATATATATATATAATATATATATATATATATATATATATATATATATATATATATATATATATATATATATATATATATATATATATATATATATATATATATATATATATATATTATATATATATATGCACGTTAATTGGATATCGAAATTTGTTAGGATGACTTGTTAGGCCGATGGCAGGAGAGGCATTTTAGAATTAAAATTTTTTTTTTTATAAAAAAAAATAGGAATTTATTTTATTTATAAAATAAAACTTAAAAAGACTGTAAATTTACTGGACGAAAAACAAATGGTTCACGCGTGTTACCATAACGCAACACGCTTCAACACGTGAATCGACGTGTTACAATGACGTAACACGCTTTAACACGTTGTGAACGGCGTTTTAAAAACGCTTGACACTGAAAAGTATATTTTGCCGTTATTATTATTACCATAATAACACTAACATTATTAATATCATTGTCTCTAAACAATTTTTCTTTTTCTTTTTTATTTTATTTTATTTTAGGGAATAAGTTAGATTATTAACATTTAACTCTAAATACTAGGATTGGTATGTATTTTATTGGCATTGATTACTGCATTCGATGTTAATTTGGGTTTAGAAGCTAACTTCACCGAAAAAACAGTTAGTTTTTATTTATTATTATTTTTTTTGAAATATTAAATGTTGCCATTAAAAATATATTATATATATATATATATATATATATATATATATATATATATATATATATATATATATATATATATATATATATATATATATATATATATATATATATATATATATATATATATATATATATATATATATATATATATATATTATTCTAACATTCTCTTGAAATGTTGCGATTGATATGTTTAAGCCATTTGCCTCTCCACACTTAATTTTTTTTTTTTTTACATTATATACTTATACTGTATGATCATAATGTTAATAATTGTACCGTTGACCGTGGTACAATAGGTAGAGTGATTGACTCACGTGCTTGAGGGAGCCGGTTCGATCCTACGTGCAGATCCTATGTATATAATACTTAAACAAAATTCTCTAGTATAATGCCTGTGAGATGTGAACTTTTTATTTTAAGAAATGTTCATTGTGTACTACATAGGATGAACTTAAATAAATAGTATTTTGGAACGATATACCATTAAAAAAAAGAATAATAATCTTTTTTAACCATCTTGCAGCCTAATTGTGTATCTTTATCTTATCACTGGAAGGGTTTTCACCCTGTCAGTGGACCAACATATTTCGTCATCTGCTCTTAAAAGTCCTTCTCCAAGAGTGCTCTAAATGGTCATGTCTATCTGCTCGTTGGTTTCAGTGCCAGTACTTGAGTTTTATTTAAACTCTCAGGTAGGGTTTTCGCCCTTTCAGTGGGACCAGCACCTTCTCCATATAACCTCTAAACACTTTCTCCAAGAGCCCTGTAGAAGATCGTGTTTATCGGAACTGTGGTTTCCCATGTTGATCCTGGAGTATATACAAGGTTGCTAGGCTTTTTTTTATTGTGTATATTGTTAGAATTTTGTAAAATAATAAAATCAAAAATGTAATTTTTTTTTATAAATTTGTGTGCAATAAAAAATGACAGAGTTGCCAACAAATCTATTTAATTTATTTTCAATTTTATAAAATAAATTGAGTGGAGCTACTTTTTTACGCGCAATATGTCTTTTTCTGCTTTGAAAATATTTGTTTTGACGTTTTTGTCATTTGTATCAACGAATTGGTATGACATTTTGTTATGTAATGGTAATAATTTGTTTCCTTCTTAAAGCTATATACTATAACATTCTTTTTATGAGTTTTTAAACGCCGTACATTAGCGACAGTTTTTGTGTGAAGTTCCGCCTACACTTGCTTTTCTCATTATAGCGGAATCTTTGATTACTCATCACTTTATACAGAATTTCCTGTTTATATTATACTCTCAATCTTTTTACCGTCATTCTGTTCTATCTTTACAGGGCCTTCCTTCTATTCGATTTCAGTCACGGTGAAAGTTAAATGCTTGATTATATATGTCTTGGTTTGCGTCTTCCATCTCTTCATTTGTTTTGTCTGGGTTTCATGATTATAGCGAATCAACTTGTTACAGATATTTTTAGTTGAAGAGTCAAAATAAGGTTCCATAAATAGATAGTAACAAAGATTAGGAAACATACTAGTTTTTATTAGTTTTAAATCATAAACCTTGGTTTTATATTTCTAATCTTGTTGAAAATAACGTTATAATATGTAAATAACATTATTTCTACCTAGGAAATTGTAGAGAGAGGAGAGGAGAAGAGAGAAATATATATATATATATATATATATATATATATATATATATATATATATATATATATATATATATATATATATATATAATATATATATATATATATATATATAATATATATATATATATATATATATATATATATATGCAGGATGAAGGGATGAAAATGGTATTGTACCACATATATGTGACTCTTTGCTATTAGTTTTTATTAGTTAAATCATAAACCTTGGTTTTATATTTCTAATATTGTTGAAAATAACGCTGACATTTTCTTACATTTCTTTGAGGGATGGTGGGTGGGGGCGTTTAGCAGAGTCTGTTTTGTTCTAGTCGAGAGAGAGAGAGAGAGAGAGAGAGAGAGAGATGTGAGTGAGAGAGAGAGATAGAGAGAGAGAGAGAGAGAGAGAGAGAGAGAGAGAGAGAGAGAGAGAGAGAGAGAGAGAGAGAGAGAGAGAGAGAGAGAGAGAGAGAGAGAGCAGAGAGAGAGAGAGAGAGAGAGAGAGAGAGAGAGAGAGAGAGAGAGAGAGAGAGAGAGAGAGAGAGAGAGAGAGAGAGAGAGAGAGAGAGAGAGAGAGAGAGAGAGAGAGAGAGAGAGAGAGAGAGAGAGAGAGAGAGAGAGAGAGAGAGAGAGAGAGAGAGAGAGAGAGAGAGAGAGAGAGAGAGAGAGAGAGAGAGAGAGAGAGAGAGAGAGAGAGAGAGAGAGAGAGAGAGAGAGAGAGAGAGAGAGAGAGAGAGAGAGAGAGAGAGAGAGAGAGAGAGAGAGAGAGAGAGAGAGAGGTTGATATCCCAGTTACAGCATCTCAGATTTACTCTTCCAATTGCTGTATAGAATAAATATTAGTGTTTGGACCTGATTTGGGACTCCGACCGGGGTGCTCCAAACTCTCAGGCTGGTGCATTTTTTATATTTATTAAGAATCATCTCTGGTCTACGTAAACCAAAGTATTTTTTTTTTTAAATCCATGTTATCACCACTCACGGGAAGAGCCATTTTCAAATAAACTATTTGAAAAACTTTTTTTTTCTGTATTAATAGATATTAAATAAATAAATGTTAATTATAAAGATACCGGTAATGTGGTTGTATCAGTAAGATAATCGGATTGCCTAGTGAGAGTTCAGGGTTCGATCCTCTTCCAAGATAGCTCTTTTCTTTCAATGAGGCAATGACCGTGCGTTCAAACATATTTTTTTTTTAAAAAATCACGAACCATTTTCATGAATTTTTACATTTATTGTCAGATGTTAAAAAAAATAAATTATTATAAGTATGTTTGAAATTGAGGTAAATTGTTGAGGAGGGAATGTTTTATTTATACGCAAAATATAAATTTACCTTTTTTTTTTTTTTTTTTTTTTAATACAAATCTTGTATTAAAAATTTACAAGTTCATAACGTTATAATATGTAAATAACATTATTTTACATTTTTATTATTATTATTGTTATTATAGATTCAGTTAGAATCGAAACTCTGTAAAAAAAAAATTGACATATATATATATATATATATATATATATATATATATATATATATATATATATATATATATATATATATATATATATATATATATATATATATATATATATATATATATATATATATATATATATATATATATATATATATATATATTATATTTATTATTCAAACTGTATATTTTTTATTAGTGTTTTTCTGTTATTGGATTACTTTTAAAACATTGTTATAAGTTTTGTAAATTCAATTTAAAAAAAATACGAGAAAAATAGAGGTAGTTATTGAGGCCACATGGGTCCAGTATCGATTGTCTCAAGTTAAAAGAGATTATAATTTGTTATCGATTGATTTTAAATGATTATTCGGAGGTTTATATTTTCATCATGCGAAATGATTAACACGATTCCTTTACTATACAGATGCATCCGTCTAATCTTTGATGACTACCGTGGCTCAACGGTAGAGTGAGTAATTGATTTACGTGGTTAAGGGCGCTGGTTCGATCCCACTTGCGTGTATATATATATATATATATATATATATATATATATATATATATATATATATATATATATATATATATATATATATATATATATATATATATATATATATATATAACCGTAAATGGAAGGGAAGCAGGGCTCTTGTTAAGCAGATTTCTAGTAGTTGAAAATATCGATATATCGATATATTTATATCATTTGAAAATAATCAATAACCATTGTTTGGAATAAAAATATTGTTTAGTTATTATTCACATTATATACATTATTTTAGGTTAGGTTTGGTTATGTTAGGTTAAGTTATGGTTATAACATTATATATTAAGATGCATAATAGTCATTTAGTTATTGATTAATCAAAGTATTGATATATCGAAAGACCAGAAATCTGCTTAACCATTATCGAAATATAGGATATTTTTTACTGTCAGTAAAAATACCTACAGAGAGAAAATTATTTTGTTTATAAATGAAAAAAAAATTATATAAACATAAAATGTTATAGAAATCTCGATTAATCAAAGTATCGAAATATCGAAATATATCGATTTAATAAAGATCTTCCTATATAGATCCTAATAGTTTGCAGAAATATATCTACTTAGTATAAAGCAGCGTTTCCCATCCGGGGTCTACATGGACCCCAGGGTACCAAAGAAGCTTTGAGGGGGAAGGGGTTCTCAAGGGAAAAATATTTAATTAATTTAGGAATATTACATATGAGTATATGGGGGGTCCGCTTACTTAAAGGCAGAACTCGTCCACGTACGTAAAATTAAGTCTTGGGGGGGGCCACGTATGTAAAGTTAAGTCTTAGGGGTTCCACGTATGTAAAGTTAAGTATAGGGGTTCCACGTATGTAAAGTTAAGTCTTAGGGGTTCCACGTACGTAAAGTTAAGTCTTATTAGGTGCACGTACGTAAAATTAAGTCTTAGGGGGTTCACGTACGTAAAGTAGGGTCCACGTACGTAAAATTAAGTCTTAGGGGGTCCACGTACGTAAAGTTAAGTCTTAGGGGTCCACGTACGTAAAGTTAAGTCTTAAGGGCTCCACGTACGTAAAGTTAGGACTCAGGAGCTCCACAAGCAAAAAAAGGTTGAGAACCCTTTGAATAATGTTAGGTAAAGGACCTATAGTAGGAGAGTTTTATAGTCACATGTATTGAAAAATCTTTACATGAAACTTACGAAAGAGAAACACTACTACAACTACTCTTTACTCATTCTGATAGAAGTAGAAATGACCCTCTGTATATTATACATGAAACTCTATATACTATAAATTGAAACTCTATATACTATAAATTGAAACTCTGTTTATTATATAGAGTTTCAAGGTGTTGAAGTTATAAAAACGAAGGAAATAGAGAGGAGTACATGAGATATTACAGTAGTACCAATAGGGTATATGAAAGTAGTAGTACGGGTTGATTAAGAGGGTATAAAACTGAGAAAGCGGAAAAGCTCCCATTTGCACTTTTCAAGGAAATGTTAATGCGGCCATAGGGTTTAGAAGAATTTATCGTAATAGTGATAGTGTAATGAAAGTGATGACTTAACTGTACAGGATTGGAACACTTGGGAGTATGTGAACTTATGGTATATATATATATATATATATATATATATATATATATATATATATATATATATATATATATATATATATATATATATATATATATATATATATATATATATATATATATATATATATATTTCCAAATGTAACATAAGG
>SEYY01002215.1:85000-92500 GCA_009176605.1 Armadillidium nasatum | reverse complement strand
AGTTTGATTTTCGTTACATACGACCTTTTGCATTACCAACCGTTATATGACTATGTGGAAAGAGTTTGACGGGGATAATTCGGTTTGAATACCTGAGATGCTGTAATCCTTTATTCGTTTTCCTGAAAAGGTTTTTGATTTATTTATTTACTTTTTTTTTATTTTTTGAGGTGCTTTGGTGGGTTGTATTGTTAGTTCACCTTTGACCCCCTCCTCCCCCCCACCCGACTCACACCCTTACTTTCTCACTTTGTCCTTTTACCCTAAGTTTTTGGAATTTTTATTTTGTCTTTTTGTAAAGTTTACACCCTTTGACAATCTTATCTCACTTCTTGATATCTAACCTGCTGTTATCCACTTATATTATCTTGTTGCAATTCATATTTCGCACTGTCGCTCTCCAGTGACTATTCTAGATTCCTATTTTTAGATCTTTTTCTAGTTTTCTTTCTTTCTAGATTCTCCTATTTTTAGATCTTTTTCTAGTTTTCTTTCTTTCTAGATTCTCCTAATTTTAGATCTTTTTCTAGTTTTCTTTCTTTCTAGATTCTCCTAATTTTAGATTTTTCTAGTTCTTTCTTTCTAGATTCTCCTAATTTTAGATCTTTTTCTAGTTTTCTATCTTTCTAGATTGTCCTAATATTAGATCTTTTTCTAGTTTTCTTTCTTTCTAGATTCTCCTAATTTTAGATCCTTTTCTAGTTTTCTTCAAGTACGTATTTCCATGCAACAATTATGTACCTCTCTCTTTCGTTATTTCTCTCTAACCCTGACGTAAGTTGATCCTTCAATTCTTATTGGGATTGTCTCTTTTCTCCTGCATTTTCCGGAAGCACAGTTTTGAGAACCACACTCCTTAGTTGGTATTAATTTCAAAGGGAACAGAAGTCTCATCTTTGAAAGACATTTTAAAAAGGATTGAAGAAGTTGGAGGGAAATGGGGAAGGAGGTATAGCAGTGGGTGGAGTAAAGTGTTACTAGTGGCAAAGGTTTGAGCGAAGAATTCGGTTTTAAAAGAAGATAGGACAGTAGTGGCGCCTTCGGGAGAAACGAGGAAAAGGTCCGTATAGATTATTCGGTGTTTGGGACAAAACTTGTTTTTAAGGAGAAAAGATTTTAGGAATATAATTAGTATGACTTTAAAGAAGTCAGTAATTCCTGAAGGATGAGTACCTGCTACAGATAGAATTAGAGCGACCAAAGCTCAACTAAGAATTTTGAGCTTTAATTGAATAGAAAGAATGTGAGAGAGAGGATTACCTTGACGATGCTTTCTGTGCACCTTTAGGGATTTCTCTTTCTGAAGGAAGGTTGTCCGAAGGAGATATGAATGAGGTGCTACTCTGGCCGAAAGCTTTTCACCGAAGTCGTGGGCCATCATTGCCTTAGAAGAGTTGAAAAGGTCTAGCATGTAGGGTTCATCTCCATGAAGATCAGGGACACGATTAGAGAGGACTGTGCCAACTTGTCAAGGTTGGAATGAATAAAGAATTGATGGACAGAGTTCAAAACCCGTTGACGGTATTGGCACCATTCTAAAAGATAATATCAGAGAAAGGAGAAGACGAGAGATTATTCTGTTTGGAAGAATTCAGGATTGTCTGCTGTAGAATTAAGAGATAAATTAACAGAACAGACAAATTTATTCTTAGATTGACAAGGTCGTTCTGCTCACGCGCACGCGCACGCACGCGCACACACACACACACACACACACACACACACACACACACACACACACACACACACACACATACACACAGACTTCGTATAGGGCATATATATATATATATATATATATATATATATATATATATATATATATATATATATATATATATATATATATATATATATATATATATATATATATATATATATATATATATATATTGGTGGAAGTAATTAAAATTTACTACATTCCAAATTTTGCCTGTTTAAATTTTACAGACATTTAAAACCTTAACTGACAGTTTATTATTCGTAGACAGTTAAATGCATGTTGGCAGTTGAATTTCATGTTAGTTTTTTTTTTTTTTTATTAATTCGAAGATTTCCTTAATTTTATTTTTTGTATAATCTTTTTTTTTCTCTCTTTTACTTTCTTTTACTTATTATTGCATGAGAGAGAGAGAGAGAGAGAGAGAGAGAGAGAGAGAGAGAGAGAGAGAGAGAGAGAGAGAGAGAGAGAGTCAAAATAAGGGATAGGTAGAAAGAAAGTGAACGAGAGAAGAGGTTTGTGTGTGTGTGAGAGAGAGAGAGAGTTAATTTTTGAAGAGAACTTTAAAATGGGCCCAATAGGGTTTACATATATTGCTTAAGGGCTAATTTTGGATTTGTGCGTATGTTTGCGTGGTTCTTTGGAAGGGTTTAAGTAGGGAGGGAGCATATAAAATTTGAAGTGGGGGGAGGAGAGAGGGAAACACTAGAAATTTGGAGTAGAGGACGGGTGGGGGGAGGGAAGGGTAGGGTAATGTCAGGTGCAATTTATATTTTGTTATTTCCGGAAAATATTATGATTAATTATTAGAAGTTAATCCTATTTATTTATCTTATTATTATTATTATTATTATTATTATTATTATTATTATTATTATTATAGTAATGGTTACACCAATTACTACTTCACCTACTATACTAATGCAAGGTTTGCTATTATCTACTACTGCTACTATTACTATTCCTACTACTACTACTACTACTACTACTACTACTACTACTACCACCACTACTATTGAGTGTTTCCTCAGATTTCGATCCCATATTTTTTTTAACCATGCCAGCTGACAAGATAATTGATATTGCTTTTTCTTTAGAAGAAACAATTTTTGTTGAATAAAAATCCGAGGCAGATTTTTGAAAGTGAACAAAAATCCGTCACTCTTCTTATGTCGAAGGTTTAGCCGTAAGAATGCGCTGTGTCACGCTAAGCCAACTGACCCTGTTTCCTTTATATATATATATATATATATATATATATATATATATATATATATATATATATATATATATATATATATATATATATATATATATATATATATATATATATATATATATATATATATATATATCTCGGGAGGGGTACATGAAATCTTTTAAAGTTTAGGGAAACCCAAAGTTGGTTCGGAATTAATGGCCGACATATCCTGATACAAATGGTTTGAAACTACAGGAAGAAGAGAATTTCTAAAGGCATTTAAAAATGAGCCTTTCAGTTTAGGATCATTTGAGTTTTTGAGGCATTGACGACAACCATGTTTTCCGTGCGTGCCTCGCTCCAGTGAAACAAATAGAAAGTTGTGAAGTTATTTGCTTCAACATCACCCTCGTAGCCACAGACACATATGTACGTATAGGATGCTCCTCGAAGTGAAAAGTGTAATAAAAGTAGAGGGTCATTGTCATAAGTGTGGGTAAGTGATAAATTGATAGAGAGAAAACCTTTTGATGAACTCCACTATTGATAGATTTAAAGGATTAACAGTGGACACTTATAACAGCTGCTGTAGAGGTGTTGGAATGGTAATTGAAGGGAAGGTTAAATATCAAAAGATGCAACTTTACAATACAAAGCTTTTTGTGCTGAAATTTTATCTACAGCTTTAGATATGTCCGGTGATTAACTGAACTGCAAAAAAAAAAAATTGATCAAGGAATCAGAGAGATAATAATAATAATAATAATAATAATAATAATAATAATAATAATAATAGAGTAATACTTTAGTGTTCTTTACGGAAGCCATACTTTCTATCTGAGATTAAAATAATTCCAGATCCAGTTTAGGGTGATAGATTCAAAAACTTTTGAAGAATAGATGTTGGGTTAAAATGATAAGAAGATAAACAAAGGGTTGAGAGGGCGCCTTTTTTTTGAACAGGTTGAATGAGTATACGGTTGCACCGTAATTGAAAAATCGAAATTGATATGAAGAGATTTAAAATTTATCTAAATCAGGAATGTACAGAAGGGGTACTATATTAGATCTATAGGGCTTCTCAGTTTTAAGTTAGGAAAGAGCAAAAGTAAGGGAAATTTTACTCTTCTAGGCATAAATATTTTAGTACGATGGGTATGGGGGAATAGCACAGGCATTTCGTAAAGTGGAATGAATGAACAAAGGTTTGGGGGAAGAGTTTGGCTTTAGTAGAATATATAATATCTATATTGTCGTTGGGAGTTCCAAATATTTGAGAAAGAAAGAAGCGAAGTTACAATATTTAGCAAAACTCCAGAAAGTTTTCAACAGAGGATTTATATTTATACTATGTCAACAGGATTACTAATTACCTATACTTCTTGAAGGGAGTATAGGTAACATGATTTCTGGAGTATGAAGGAAACAGTATTACCCGAAGGCAGTATTCATACAACGATATTACAAAAACCATCAAGAATTTAAGATAAGGTTTAAGAAATGGGAAAAGTAAAATAAAAATGATATGTAGTTCTACCTGCTACAAAGAATCATGTCAGCTGTATGTTTTGGGCACACTTGGAACTATTCCTGCCGAAGAAGTAATCGTATTGAATTAAAGTCTACAGGAAATCAGACCCCCACTAATGCCAGTTCGCAACCCAATAATTCTAAAATTAATCTCATCACTGTCCAAAACTTGTCTTTTAACTTTGTAAGATTTAAAGAAGCAGAACTTTTTTTTATTTATTTATTTATTTATTTATTTTTTTTTTTTGAAATGAGAAAGTGGTCGACTAAAGCCAGAGGAAGAAAAAGCTTCTTGGGAATAAGGCAAAGAATTAACAAAGAAAATTATCTAGTTTCTAGTCTCTTCTAAAGGACTAGTGTATATGTTAAACATTGATATCTACCGTGGCTCAAACGGTAGAGTGATTGACTCACGTGCTTGAGGGCTCCGGTTCGATCCCACTTGGGGATCCTAGGTATATACTACCTAGAAAAGTTCCTCTCCTAGAAAAGGGCAATGCCCATGAGATGTGAACTTAAAAAATAAATAAATAAATAAATAAATTTAGAGCCTGATAATGTTACAGAAAATTGATGGGGAAGGAAGACCATCGATCAGAACTACTATATATATATATATATATATATATATATATATATATATATATATATATATATATATATATATATATATATATATATATTATATATATATATATATATATATATATAATATATATATATATATATAAAAAAAAAAAAAAAAAAAAAAAAAAAAAAAAATAATTAATAAATAATAATAATATTAAAATTCATGTTAACATTGATTTAATTAATTATAAAAGTATTATTAATTAATTCCTAAATTTAATTGAAATTCGAAAAATTTAAATGAATATATATATATATATATATATATATATATATATATATATATATATATATATATATATATATATATATATATATATATATATATATATATATATATATATATATATATATATATATATATATATAGTTTTGGTCCGTTAGATTTTTTTTAAAGGTTCCATCTCACGGGCATTGCCCTACTCGTGGAAAGGAGCTGTATATAGTTCTTAACGTAGAATCCTCCCGATGTATCAAACCAGCACCCTCAATCAGTGTCGGAAAGTAGACAGGGTTTTGAGTTGTTTAAATGCGTTACCAGGATGAGGGGTAAAGACACCATGTCAACTGCGTCGTATTAATTCGCTATCTTCAATGTGGACACATTTTTAAATAAAGGTTAAAAAAAATGTGTTTAAGTATTTGAACTATTTTGAAAGTAGTTGTACTTTTAAAATTGAAAGTTTTGTGCGGTTTTACTCGTACTATTAAGTTTGTTACGTTTTTCAATCATGTATTAGTGCCACTAAAGTAAGTATTTTAATAGTGCCACTTAAGCTATTCGGACTCTATTGTTAGTACATGCTAAGATTATACCAAGCAAAGTTTGGGTATTTTTTTCTGTATCTTTTATAATTCGAGATTGTTTATTTTCACTTTGTGCTCTTAGAATGAAAACAAACTATTTTATTTGTTGTTTTGTTTTTTTTTGTTTTTCGGTCTTTTGTTCGTTATCACTGCTTTGTGTCGAGAGGAAATTCGTAGCATCAAGTATAGTTGAATCAATTTAAAAAAAAGAAAAAAAGAATTCCATTGATTTTTCCGAGACGGTTCGCTAAACTTTTTTTTCTGTAACTCTTTCTATCCAACCGTAATTTTTTTTAGTCAGCTCGGAAAGCAGTGAAACAGTGAAAACATGTATATCCTCTCTCAACATTTTCATCGCAGAAGATAATGATTAAAACTCTGATTTTTGCTACTTAAAAAATATTATTAACCTTTTTTAAAAGGTGTAAAATTTCATGTCCTTAAATCTTAAATGTTTTTATCACTTAAGTAATATTTTGAAATATCACCTATATACAGAAGTGAACAATACATGAATTTGTAAAACCTTTTCGATGAACTTGATATAAATAACAATATGCGTAGTGATTTGAGTAATAAAATTGTACGTAGTGATTTGAGTAATAAAATTGTTACGTAGTGATTTGAGTAATGAATTAAAATAACGTTTAGTGCTACAAATTTGTTGTGGTTTACATTCCATAGCTACTATATATATATGAATAAATTAGTAATTTTTATTTATTTTTCCACCAATCGCTGGTCAGGGGGTACACATGTTCGTATACCATGCATTTGCTCAAATGTAAACCGCATACCATAGAGCACCAAACATTTAATATTATTCAGTTATATTGTTGTTTTTCCTACTATATTTAAGATTATATTCCAAAATGGTCTAATGATTAGCTGAAAGCATGATTTCGAGTTTTTCGGTATTGAACTTGAATAATGATCAAACATGATTAAACAAGATCAAACAAGAACAAACATGATCAAACAAGATCAAACATGATCAAGCAAGATCAAACAAGATCAAATATGATCAAACAAGATCAAACAGGATCAAACAAGAACAAACATGATCAAACAAGAACAAACATGATCAAACAAGAACAAACATGATCAAACATGATCAAACAAGAATAAACAAGATCAAACAGGATCAAACTCTCTTACACTTAAAATTTACGTTGTATACGATTTGTAGTGTATTGTTTCATCTTGTTTGTTATTAATATAATTATTTCTGTTTTATAAAACTTTAATGTTTCTTGTAACTTTCTTAAATCTAGTTGAATAGCTATTAATTAATTATCATAAAAATTAATTAATAATTAACTAATAATTAAAAACTTTATTTTGAAATATTTGTTACCGAGTTCAGAAACGCTAAAAGAGTGAGTGAGGGAAAATGCAGGGAGGGGATGGAGTGAGTGAGGGAAGATGCAGGGAGGGGAAGGGATGAGGGGGGGAGGTATTCTAGAATATTATTTGTTGTTGAATTTTTGCTTCAAAGAAATAAAATTAGGTTTGAAGAAGGTAAGCTATAGTGAAAAGGTAAACATCCACACTTATACAGATGGGACGCTGATCTTCAGAAGTGCAAACGCTTATGCGAATGTAGATTCGC
>SEYY01002215.1:62500-70000 GCA_009176605.1 Armadillidium nasatum | reverse complement strand
CTTCAAGTTCATAACGATGTGATAAGAAATTGTTCTTTAATTTAAGTTCATTTGATAAGAAACTGTCATTTGAGTTATCTGTTTCATAAGAAATGTATTTTAAGTTAATATCTATAAGAAACTGTCTTTTAAATTAATGTTTCATAAGAAACTGTCTTTTAAGTTAATATATATATTTAAGTTAATATCTATTTGATAAGAAACTGTCCTTTAAGTTAATAATGATTTGATAAGAAACTGTCCTTAAAATTAATATTATTTTATGAAAAACTGTCCTGTAATTTATATCTATTTGATAAGAAACTGTCTTTTAAGTTAATAACGATTTGAAAAGAAACTGTCTAAGTTAATATCTTTCAAGAGAAACTGTCCTTTAAGTTTTATCGATTTGATAAGAAACTGCC
Source organism: Armadillidium nasatum (assembly GCA_009176605.1). Classification (NCBI taxonomy): domain Eukaryota; kingdom Metazoa; phylum Arthropoda; class Malacostraca; order Isopoda; family Armadillidiidae; genus Armadillidium; species Armadillidium nasatum. The sequence goes on along the minus strand of SEYY01002215.1, from coordinate 69,596 downwards.
CTTTAAGTTAATATATATTTCAAATTTAAATTGTCCCTTAAATTATTATCTACATCATAAAATCTTATTATGTTTTTAATGTCTATTTTAATTAGTAATTATTCATCATCCTAATTCCTAAAGTTAATTACATTAAATTACGATTAAAGGAAAAAATATATTATACAATTATATATATATAAATATATATATATATATATATATATATATATATATATATATATATATATATATATATATATATATATATATATATATATATATATATATATATATATATATATATATATATATATATATATATATATATATATATATATATATATATATATATATATATATATATATATATATATATATATATATATATATATATATATATATATATATATATATATATATATGCGTTTTATTGAATGAATTTAAAGAATAAAAAATTTATTTCTTATATTTTTATATATATGTACACCATTATTTCTTTAATTTTACGAAAAATTAAATCAAAATATTTCTTAAGTTGGCTGGAGGTCGAAACTTGTTGAAAAGGTTGGACTTCTGCCATATATATATATATATATATATATATATATATATATATATATATATATATATATATATATATATATATATATATATATATATATATATATATATATATATATATATATATATATATAATATAGGGGAGGGAGCGATACTAAAATTTTAACCGATACCGATACCAATAATTTTAAACCACCCGATACTGACTACCGATATTGATACAAATTTTTTTTACTAAATTCATGAAGGTTGAAACTATATTTGAAAATATTCATTGATCTTAAAATTTAGGTTTTCTCCCATATATATGTAATGCACCTAGTTATTTTGTAGTCACATTGCTAAATAAAACTATTGACATGTGATATAGGGTTGGTTCAGCTAAGACTTTGCATCCGACTAGCCCTTCCTCTTTGTTGAGCACCACCTTTCTTCTTTTAGAACTAACCTCTTATTCTTGACAGAAACTCAGGTGCTTGAGCGTTCTGATAGCAAACCATTTTCATTTTCCTCTTGCTGTCTCTATCTTCAATTTTCAGCCAAAGGAGGGTCTTATGCATATGTGCGCTACGATTTTTACTCTCGTGTCTCTAATTTGGAATCTTATGAATTTTCCACCTTGTGGCTTAAGCGCTCTTGCCATTCTACGTGTAAATTCATTTGTTTTGTTTATTTATCTCCTAATTTACTGACTATCCTAAATTCTTTGGCTCTCTAAACTCCAAAACAGAGAACATTCTTTCTTCTTTTCCCTTCTCAGAAATTATCATATTAGGTGATTTCAATGTTCACCGTCGCCAATGACTTTCTTCTAGTTTTCATGATACAGCCGGGTGAACGTGCCTTTCAATTCTCCATCCAAAACGACCTTGAGTAGTCCTCCCTACTACTATCCCTGAACATTTTGGAGATAAAGCCAACATTCTAGACCATTTTTTAAACTTATAATCCTTCTCCTTATACTGTCAAACTCTATCCTCCTCTGGGTTCTTCCGATCGCTTTCATATCTCTGTATCCTTTTCTATCTTTTCAAGTCTTCCGCAAGAAAGATTCCCTCGTATTTCGAGGAAACGTTTGTGACATTTCGGTATCCAAGCAGGTCGGACTTTAACTCTTGCTTCTTTGATTTCCTGTGGAATGATTATCTCTTCCGTGGAAGGGGTTCTTCGGAGTGTGCAGAACGCATTACCGAGGTGATTCTCCATGGCATGGAGACTACATTCTATAATCTCTCCATTCTTCTAAACCTTACAAACCTTGGTTTAACTTCGCTTATTCTCGTGCTACTTGCCGCAGGGATGTTGTCTTTAGGAATTACCGTTGTTTTCAAACTTCAGAAAATCGTGTAATTTATATTTCATCCCGAAATCGGTGCAAAATCTGTTCTTTGTTCTTTGAAACACCAAAAACTCATTTTCTCAATACAAAATACAATAATTTTTCTCTCTTTTTTTTTTCCTTTCTTTCAGACAGTTTGCGAAAAATATAAACTCAAACTTTGCCTTTTCCTCTTTCCTTCCACTATTAATTTCTTTCAGCACAATTGCCGTTTTACCTTCTTCAAAAACTGAACTTTTTGATCAGAATTTTGTCACTAATTCAACTTTAGATGATTTCGGAACAATACCTCTTAATTCTAAACACCCAACTCATTTATGTCTAAAATTGTAATTTCTATAGTAGTCCATTTCTACCTATCTTTTAGCTTTACACTGATGATATTCCTCCTGTGATTCTCAAAATTTGTGCTTTTTAGCTTGCAACCATGCCTTGGATATATTATATATATATATATATATATATATATATATATATATATATATATATATATATATATATATATATATATATATATATATATATATATATATATATGTATGTGTGTGTGTGTGTAGTAATTTTGTTCTTCACAGTTAAAATATCTGGTATCGGTATCGCTCATATTTCTTGTTGCGGGCACCGATACCTAAAAATTTATACCGATATATATTAATACCAATATTATTATATATATATATACTATATATATATATATATATATATATATATATAATATATATATATATATATATATATATATATATATATATATATATATATATATATATATATATATATACCGATACCTAAAAATTTACCGATTACCTTACCGATATCAATACCGATACTTCACTCCATCCCTTATATATATATATATATATATATATATATATATATATATATATATATATATATATATATATATATATATATATATATATATATATATATATATATATATATACACTCCTTATAAAATTAACATATCATATAGAATTTAGTATTAGGTTACTATCTATGCCATTGGGATTAGATCGTATTGCGTTTATGGCGATCCAGAAGAAAAAACAAAGAAAGTTTTTAATACCCAAAGAAACTTAACTACCAATAAGGTAGTACAAACTATTCCTTAGTCCACAATGCATACGACCTAACCTGCAATGCAAGTCATTCTCTGTTTACGTGCAAATCGAGTTCTAAAACATTTTGAAGGTCCGCAAGTGTGAACAGATTTCAGTTTCTGTCTTCATTTGGTCAAGAGTGCCTGAAGAATGAATAGAAGAGGAACTTGCGGTGAAGGTGATCACAGTATTGGAAACAGACCTCTCCGTAAGACTAGTGGCTCAGCGTATGGAGTCAACTAATCGACAGTGTGTGGAACCCTCAATCTTGAGACTGGTAGCAACCCTTAGGAGACAAAGTCAAGTGTGTCCCAGAGGTTACTTTGATGAGAATGTACATTTTTCCATCTGGCAGTTCTGCGAGTTTGGCTCCAAACGAGCATTAAGCTACGAAATCTGCTTCATAGAGACAGGTGCTTATTTCTTCCCTTACAGTTCGAGGAAAAATGCTCTTGGTTGAAATGACTTCTAGTTAGCATGACACCTAGATTCATCGGGGTGCTCGATTCCGGTTTGAACAAACCTTTTGAAACTTTACAATGGCGTAATGTCCTTATTACTGATGAGTCTCGGTTCGTATTACATGCATAAGGTAATCGTCTGAGACTTAGGAGACATTCAGGAGAACACTACTCCTTGCAGCATTTCTCCAAGGAGTTCCTTTCGGGGGCGACTCGGTGATGATGTGGGGTGTCAAAAGTCTGGAAGCTCACACGGAGTTATAACACTGTCCAGGGGGAGTTTAACGGCAGAATAGTATGTGGACGACATCCTTTAGGTATATATATATATATATATAGTCCCTTTCGCCCTTTTATTGGCAAGACATTCTAATTATTTTATAAAAATTGCCAAACCAAACAGCAGTCGTTTACCTGTGCCTCGAAGAGGTGGGAATCCACCTCTTGCCTGTACCTGCGAATGCCCGAACTTGAATCCCACAGAGCATGTTTGGGAGTCGTATACGAATCATTGAACATGCTTCGTGAACACTCAGAGATTTTCCAGACGCACTGTCGGGGAAATTGGACACCATCCTCAAGACTCTATCATTAGGATCGTTTCATCGCTGCCGGAACGGTTGGAGGAAGTTCGGAGTGTCAGAGGAGGCACTACTCACTGTTGATTAGAGGTTTTCATACTTTCTATCTTACTTCTTGCAGTTTGTTAATGTTACGTTTCAATGCGAGTTTTCCATCTTTTTGGTTTTCTTCATTATTCATTTTTGTTCCAAATTTTCCGAACTCTTCGCATGACACACCTTCTGTAAGAGTATATAAATAATTTTATACAGTATGTGTAGCAATAGAGTGTTACAATCACTTTGTTTGTGTCATATTTCCATAAATGCAAGGTGATGCGTTAATTTTGACCATATATATATATATATATATATATATATATATATATATATATATATATATATATATATATATATATATATATATATATATATATATATATATATATATATTATAATTTTACACGCTTTTCACATCTAGATGTGACACCTTTCACTAATATGTACAGTTATTAAATGTATAAAATGATTGATTTTTAGATAGAGAATGAGGTGTAGATTTTAAATAGAAATACGATTTAAAACAGATGACTTTGTATTTATTAGTATTGGCTTATCGACAGACCAAACATATACACACGCGCATACACCTACATACAAGTGCGCGTACACGCATATATATATATATATATATATATATATATATATATATATATATATATATATATATATATATATATATATATATATATATATATATATAAATATGGTTTTTTACGCCACCCCAGTTGCTTGCTCTGTATAGGGGTGTTGTTCGCCCCTGTATGGAGTACGCCTCTTACATCTGGGGTGGTTCCACAGATACAGCTATTCTCGAAAAAGTGGAGTCTAGGGCTTTTCGTCTCATCAATTCTCCTGCTCTTACTAACTCTCTCCAGTCTCTATCTTCCCGTCGAATTGTTGCATCACTTTCTCTATACTATCGCTATTACAACGGACATTGCTCTTCTGAACTTTCACGTCGCATACCGCTTCCATTGAGAAGGGCTCGTGCGACACGACTTTCTACACAATCTCATCCTTTCTCTGTCCAACTCTCCGACCCCAGACTTAACCGCTATGCTCAATCTTGCATATACTCTACTAGTAAAGTCTGAAACACACTCCCTTTATCTGTTTTCCCAACTTCCTTTGACTTGCACACTTTTAAACGCCGTGTATCGGGTCACGTTGGACATTAGCGACCAGATTCCGAACGTTCCCCAACTCTGGTGGAATTTGGTAGGCCTCCGGCCTTTGCCCATCAGAGGATATATATATATATATATATATATATATATATATATATATATATATATATATATATATATATATATATATATATATATATATATATATATATATATATATATATATATTATATTAGTTACTGACTGATTGTGTTGAGACTAACTTTTAACAATTATAGAATTAGTAGTAGTAGTAGTAGTAGTTAGTAGTTGTGTTATTTAGTATAAATATTGTTAGAGAATCAGAAGCCTACAAATATCCTTTGTCCTTTAACCTTAACTTCCTGTTTTTCTTATTTGTCTTATCAATAGTGTTATCCGATATCACCGACGAATTGGATGAATATTTTATATATTCTCGTATGTGTGTATGTGTATGAATCTGAATATGCGGTAATCAGATTTTGTCGTTTTTATTTTTTTGGCCGATTTGTAACCCGAGACCAATTTAAATTTGTATTATCTGTATAGATTTGATTATGGGGTTCATATATTCCATATAATATATACGTATGTCTCTTATTAAGGATAAATTTTGAATTAGAATTCTAATTCGAGGGAGATTTGGCGTTCATTTCTGTTAATATGTTTTCTATTAATAGATTTTCTATTAATATGTTTTCTATTAATATATTTTCTATCATTAATATGTTTTCTAACCCTCATTTAACATAGTCTTTTTTATGATCTGTAAAAATGCCATGGACGAACACCAACACAGTTCTTATAAGACACTGAAGAAATATTGGACAAATTTCTTTGTTAAGTTCGCTAGGCAACGATTGATGACGTTTGGATGTATGTAAGGTAAAGGAAGTTAGGGAAATAGTAGAAAGTGAGTTGTAAATGTTATCAGTAGAATACATGAATGAATAAGAATGGCGGTTAAGTTTGGGGTCAGATAATTGGAAAAAAATGTATTAGACTGTATGGGAAGACAAGTTAAAAATAGTTATCCTCAAGGGAAGGGATATTCCATTGCATAGTTATAAAGAATGAGGTTCAATAAATAATAATAATATAGATGAAAGAAACAACTGTCGAGGATTATGAAGAGATTGCAAAAAATCAGAAAAAGTTTGTGAGACAAAAAATCCTAGATATTATTACCCTCTCAGAAGACCCTTTGAGTTGGACTGTCCGCAGACACGTAATGCATAATTCATTCAGGATCGGACAACAACCCTACACAGAGCAGGCAACTTTAGTGGTACAAAGAAATTCTGAAGACGTCTCAGCTAAATATTATATCTGTTAGAGGGTTATTTTTTGAGAGAAGCAATGGGATCCTTTCTGCAGAGATCTCGAGAAAATTTAACATGAAGAGTGTTAGGAATAAGGAATGATTGAATCTTGTGTATTCGAAGATGTAATAGTTGTGTGAAGGATTGATTTATCGATTAGATAGGTGAAAGAATTGAATTTTTGAGGCGTTGGAAACGACCATGTTTTCTCAGTATCAGTTTGAAATATAAGAAATGAAATACAAGACTGTCCTTCAATCATCGGCTATTTGAAGTTGAATAGGACGCCTTTCAAAGTGAAAGAGTAATAATGGATGGTCATTCTTTATCACAAGTGTAAGTAGACGTTAAACTAGCATATAAAATTTTGTTAATATTAGAAAGAGGGTAGGGAATGAGACAGAACCCTGAAGTCAACTCCTATTAATAGATTTAAAGGATGAACAGTGACTGTCTCCTGAAGCTGCTATGGAGTGTACAGAAAGGGAATCGAAGAGAAGGATAGATACTGAATGAGGATTGTTTGAATATCAAAAACTTTGTGCCAAGCTATATCG